>LR140934.1:0-14320 GCA_900659605.1 Tisbe holothuriae | reverse complement strand
TTTAGAAGCATGATAAAAAGTCTTGTTAACTAAAGAAAAAAGTGTAACATCTGAAGCCGGTTTCCGTTCGCCCGGATTTTGCTAAAATCCGATTTCAATTGTGTTTGATATCGTTTTTGTGTAGTAATTATCGATCTCGAAATCGGATTTAGCGAAATCCGGGCGAACGGAAACCGGCTTCTGATTCACACATTAGCAAGAATGTTTTTTTTTAAGATTATTTTATTTTAGCAAAGTGGTTGCCTATAACTTGTCTTCCCTAGGCAATATTCTAGAGTCGGTCAATTACTATGAATATTCCGTACGTAGAATAACGACAAATACCAGTCTGTGCATTTAAACATACCTACAATAATTGATAAACAAGCAATCGATTTTTTCGATATTTCGATATTAACAAAGATTTATCTCTACTTGCAGCACCACCAGCTCGTGAGCCCCAAGGTTGAAGAGCAACATCAGCAACTTCAACAGCAGCAGCAGCAGCAACAACAGCAGCAACAACAACCAAGCGTAATCAGTCCACCATCTTCAGCCATGACACCGCCAGAACAGCCAACTTCAGGTAAGGCAAACTACTTTTCGATAATGTTACCGAATTTGCTTATTATTTTACCAGCTTTGTTTGAAGTTAGATATACATTGCAAAATGGTTTATGTTAGAACAATGCAATGGTTGTAAGCATAAGGTAAATAATTTATCAATTACAAGGTTTATTCTCTATTTGACAACATAATTTTGAAGTGAAATTATCGATAAAAAACTATCGGCGGAAATGATTGGTTGATAAAAGTATCATCTGTACTACATTGGGCCGGGATGTGGTCCAATAAAATATTAGTGAAGTCTAGATGATCTAACAGCTGCCTACAATTATTCATCATAATATACTCTATTCTTGAAATCAATCAAGCCAAACATATCAATAATTTTAAATGAATTGCCACGTTATTTATCGATAAAATGACTTTAATCTATAATTCGATAACAGGCACCGCGACCCCCATGGACGAGTCCGCGACGGCGCCGTCCGAAGCATCTTCCTCGACGACGACGCCGTCAGCTGACGCGTCCGCCTCAACCTCGTCAGCGTCCACCACGCTGGCAGAGTACAACCCATCGACGAGCAAGGGCCATGAAATACTCAGTCAGGTAAGCTGCAGGGCTTTAAACTCGTTACAATTTTTGTAACTGATTACAATTACAGTTACATTGCAGAAAAATGTAATTAATTACATTTTCTTTACTCATTTTCAAATGTAATCCGTTACAATTACAATTACTTTTGATCCATAATGTAGGAACTTTTTTCAGTAGAAAAAGCCAAAGTACAGGGGGATTGGACAAAAATGAAAAAAACCAATACTGCAGTTTTGGGCCATTTTTACCGTTTTATTTAGTGCCCAAGTGCTCAAAAAATGTAATTTTCAATTACTTATAATTTGTAACAGCTGGCCTGAGGCCTCCGTTAAGTTACAGTTAAATTTAAATTTTTGAAAAATGTAATTATTAATTACATTTTGTCAAAAAATGTAATCATTACATGTAATCCGTTACTTGTAATTTGTTACTTTAATGGCCTGCAGGTAAGCTGCAGCTCTCGCCTGTTTATATTATATATTAAAATTGTAAGTTTCTGCTTGAAGTAAAAGTTGAAGTTAACTTGCATGGAAACTATAATGGAAGCTGGAGGAATAAAATACATCAAAAAATCATAAGGCCAAATATTTATGGCTTCAAGTCTCCCATACAATAATGCTAGTTGGGGGGAAATAGCGCTCCCTATGGAACAAGTTTTCAAACAAATAGCTGTTACAAAATTCTCCCTTTATGATATTAATTCAACTACTCCCAAACGTACTTCCAATACAAATCCTGCCTTTAACTTTCCAGGTATACCAACAAAGCCAGATGCCCATCCGCCTCATGCCCGTCCGGGCTCGCAAATACCCAAACCGCCCGAGCAAAACTCCCGTCCATGAACGTCCCTACGCCTGCCCTGTCTCAGACTGCGACCGGCGGTTCAGTCGAAGCGATGAGCTCACCCGGCATATTCGAATCCACACGGGGCAGAAACCGTTTCAGTGCAGGATCTGTATGAGGACGTTTAGTAGGAGTGATCATCTGACAACGCATATAAGGTAATTATTAAATTAGTCCAAAAGTGAATACAAAACATCTATAATGCAGACGAATGGACTTTAAAAAATATCAATGTTAAACCACCTACCCCTTAAAAGCAGATAATGTGATGTTGGCATATAGTTCCATGTGGCATATCATTCATAAGGCTTATTACTTGCTAGCTGAAATACTGATATGTCAATATGCCCAAATTACCCTATTATGATGCTCAAAATGTTGTTTTCTATTTTAGAACCCACACGGGAGAAAAGCCGTTCACATGTGATATCTGCGGCAGAAAATTCGCGCGCTCCGACGAGAAGAAACGACACGCAAAAGTCCACGCAAAGATCAGAGGCAAGAAGGGTCAAGCAGCGGCGGCGGCCGCCGCAGCTGCGGCAGCTGCGGCGAGGTCCCCGGAGCCGCCTGTGGTGGACCAGATGCATCAGTTTGGGATCTAAGCAGCTGCTGTGGCACAGTTCTTAGGGTGTTGCTGATTACATTTTTGGGAAGGCAGAAGTAATGTTTCTAAACATCTTTCTGAACTGAGTTACAATGTACAGGGTGTCCCAGAATTAGGGAAAAAAGTAAACGGTCATATCTCAGCTCCAGCTTGGACCACCAAAATACTATTGGTACCATTTAAGAGAGCAAAGTCTACAATTTTGTTTGGTATAGGTCAATACAGGGTTAGTTTAGTTTTTATATAGGTACCTAAGCTTCCTGTGCAAAACAGGGCTCACTTAAACCTAAACTGGGGTATCAATATCTTTATTTTGGCTAAAATGCCATTTTATGGGGGTTTCAATGGCTTTTATGGTCAAAATTCATATCAGAGTACTTTAAAAATATCATATCTGTCCCTAAAGTAGCTTTACTAAGGGTTTTCACCACTTTTTGTGTTTTCCAATTATATGCCCATTTAACAGTGAATTTTAAACTTTTCTATTCAACCCAGAGTTATGCTAATAAAAATTTTGAAAAGTAAAAATCCAATTGTACCTCCTAAAATTGTAGACATTCCTCTCTTGAAATATATCTTTAGATTTTGAACAGCTCACACAGAAGCAAAGATACAGCCGTTTAGTTTTTTCACTAATTCTGGGACACCCTGTAGTTACATGATGGATCAGATTGGCTGAGTTACTGTAATAAGGCATTTGAAGAATTATCATTCTGAAAATCTGAACTGAGTTACAATATACAAGCACTAGTTACATCAGATTGTAACTTGTAATGGCCGTACATCTTCAAGCCGTAATTCTGAATTGGGTTACAAAGAATAGTCCATTAGTTAAGTGTAATTACAAATTGTAACACGGCAGAATTACAACAGCTTGCTTCTGTAATAAAGAAAGGCTACAAAAAAGACTAGTAATTCAACAAACCCTACCCAACTTCAGACAATTTAAAACGTACTTAATCTAGTTTAATAAATCTCTCACAAACACACACCCAACCCCAAATATATTAATGGAGACCTTATATAAAATGTAATTAATCGCGCACAGAAGAAATATATTTCTGATCACAAATAACCAACATTTCCCCCTCAAAACCAACCATATTTTATACTACAAGAGACTGCAAAGTAACATCAATATATTCTAGTACACAATTAAAATAAGCTCATATTTTCAATGAGATGTAATGTTACAGCCAGGCATTGTCACATTACATCAAAGTAATAATTACTTTAAAATGTAACTCTGACAATGCCTTGGGTTCAGCATGAGTATATACATGCCAAACTTATGTTATATCAACCTCGTATATATTATTAAAAACTTATTAATCATTAATACCATTTGTAAAACCAATACATAAATGTCAAGTCACACAAGAACACTCAAAATGTAACACTCATTAAAACGTTGTATTTAAGTTACACAGGCATTACAAAGTTACATTTGAAAATAAATAAATTGTTAATTACTTTTCCCAAAAAAGCAATGAATTACAACTCATAACGTTATGCAATTTTGATAGTATAATTACTGTAATCCGTAAAAAAGTAATTTGTAATTTATTCATTTCAAATGTAATTTAGAAATGCCTGTAATTGTACCTTGAATAATCACCTGAAATGTCTCCACTGAAAGTATGATTCAGTGGTAGGAACAAAACACAGTCTAATACCGACTAAAGTGAAAATGAACTAATCATATAATATCTATAGATATTTATATATATTTTTGAGAATATGTATTTTTCTCAGAGAGTAATAAACGTATGGAATATTCCTTGTTGTTCAATTGTTTTCCGAGTTAATTATTTTACCGTTCTTATGTAATAAATATGTGCAGGACTGAAAAAAGAAACCCGTTTCTGTACTACATATTACTTTAAGCTAAATAACAAAAAAAAACAACTTTTTCTGAAAACCAAACTTAAAAGCCAACATTGGTTTGTATTTTCAAAACCGCACGTCCCAAATTCCAAATGCTTCGAAAAAAGATGTTTTCTGTACTACATATCACTTTATGCTAAATAACGAAAAATGACTTTTTCTGAAAACCAAACTTAAAAGCCAACATTCAACTTTTGGTTTGTATTTTCAAAACCGCACGTCCCGAACAGGCATTGTCAGATTTCTCGTTATCTGATTATCGAGAGCGGACGTCCGCTCTCGACAATTTCTCGAGCAAGATTGAGGAAAAGTACAACATTTTGACTACATAGAATTCATTCATTTTGTAATATAAAAATACTGTTTAATTAATAATATAAGTTAAATAACTTAATGTCAAGATAATGAGAGTATTTAAATAATTTTTATTAAAATAAATTAATATTATATAGTTAAAGTGTTCATTTTAATGCCATTTCTTGACAAAGCCAAATGTGCCGTTTTTATAGGACAACTTAAAGAGTCTCTAGATAAAAGAGCCGACATTTTATCGAGGTTTGTTGTCCCTTGCCTTCCTCCGCCAAAAAGAAGCGGACTGAGTGCATGAAATGGAAATAGAGGATGACTTGGGACTCTTGGGAGGTTAACGGTCAAAAGATGTGCTATAATGTTAGTAAAATTAATTCATTGTTTAATTACATCATCAATCATCCTCTAAATTAACATTAAAACATTATGTGTAAAAGATATATCAGAAAAACTACTTTTCAAAATAGCGTGGGCTGGACAGGATTGAACCCACGACCTGCAGATCAATCTCTTTGAAACTCTTTAGATATATTTATTAACAATATATGAAACTCTAAGAAAAGGAAATACTGTAGAGAAATAAATCATTTAGCATCCATATTAAGAACTATAATATTATGAGATCCAATACTCGCAAGGAATAACTTAATTTTAAGCCTTGTGTGGCACAAAAACATGTTCAAAATGTGACGCACAAAGCTGCAATACTTGCAGGGAATGACTTAATTTTAAGCCTTTGTGTGGCACAAAAAATCATTTTAGAGCAAATGTTCAAAATGTGACGCACGAAGCTGTATTCCAATTCAGTGCCTAAAATAAAACAAGCAAAAAGTTTGCCTAAAACTGCATTAAGCGCAGATGGGCTTTTGTTTTAAAAGTGTTTCTAAAATGTGACGTCAATTCAAAAACATTGTTACATTTTGATGCACAAAATATTAATGTTTAATCTTTTTATATATAAAATTATTTAAGGACACAGTGGTTTATATATTAAAATTATTTGAGGACACAGTGGTTTTGGGGATGAAATAAAGTTGTTATTTTGACATTTCCCAGGTGGTTATACCAATTATTGAAAATGTCAAGGCAAATTTTACTAGAAATTTTAAAAGTGTTTCATTTTTTTGTTTCTTTATGTAAGAAAAATGGAGATAAAATATTGCCAAACATGTTCATGAGGTAACCAAAAAGGTTGAAATTTTATTATATCTAGCTTTTATGGTACAACTATAACTAAATATTAAGGATGTGTTGTTTTTAAAATACAAACCAATGTTGGTTTTACGGTTTTGGTTTTTGGTGTTTAGGTTGCTTTTTAGTTTTACTTTATTTAGTCATTGTGTAGTTTTACTAATTGCCTAACATATTTCATTTAAAGGTATGCAGCTTCTTTAGAAAATTATTTCCACCACTGAAATTAAAAGTATTCAGTAATTATTTCAGTGCTCACTACAGCTAGAATACTAACAAAATGCAAAATATGACTGGAAATAACTTTATGATATCAATTTCCCCAGACTAAAATAAATAAATGGCTTTTTCAATGTTCAAAGTCCTCATTGACCAAGTATCCTATGGTGCCATCTAGCGGTGGTTAACATAAGTAAAATTCGCCATTGCCTTTGATTACACATTTGAGCACACCCTCTACAACTCCTCTGTGCAGGTGTTCTTTGCATTCTAAATATAAAAAATGCAGCTTTTTCAGTTGTTTAATGGGGACTTGCATTAATTACAACAAATTTAAATTACGTATAATATATATAGTTTTTTAATTACTTGAGAATACATATTACATGTAGTGCAGTAACTCTAAATCACACCCAACCCATGATTTTTCATTATAAATAGCCGCAAATCCCCACAATTTTATCAGAGCAGAACTGACTTCTCAGTAGCCATGGTAAGACTGAATGTTCTCCTTTTGGCCCTTGCCTTGCTAAATGCATGCATCGCCCACCCAACCCTATGTAAGTACCTTTCATTTTAATTTAATCAATTCTTAACATAATATAAATGAGTCCTTGACTTAAACCTTCCTGAGATGTAGTCACGGGAAAATTATGAGCACTGATCATGTAATAGATGATTATAGATAATATCAGACCACTCTGATTAACAGGGATAATTGATAAGACACAGCGAAGCAAATCTAGTTTTATCCCGGCACCCTGAATGTATAAGTTACGAGGAAAATCAATTTCATATATTTGTCTGGGATTTGGTCAGTCTTAGGCAAGGACAAGCTTAAGAGAGTATTTAGTACATGTTGGTGCCTGGTAGGATAATCTTCCAATCTGGAAGTTGAAGAATGGTTTGTTTTTACGTTTTAAGACCATTATAGTTACCACCTAGGTACCACATTATAATATACCTGATCTTTATATAACTTCTTTAACTGGTTTTACTTTTTGACACCCAAAATGTGCTTAAATATGCCATTAATGCCAAAACCGACTCTGAGTCAAATTCGACACTATTAAAACCGACATCGGGTTCGGATTCGATTTTCTAGAAAACCGAAACCGACAAGTCGGATATCGGATTTCGCACGGCCTTACTCAAGGACAAGCTTAAGAGATGCCTTACTATAGGGCACCTGGCCTAGCCTTGTTGGAGCTATTATCACAGGACTTTAGTGCTAAATTGCCTGACCCATCAAAACCTGACATTGTGTAATTAGCGCCCTAGCCCTGCGGGGCACCCTACAATTTAAGGGCACCTTATCTTGTGGGGCATTAACCCTGTGGGTTGTCTTTATATTGTACAAATATGCCTGACCCAACCTAGCGCTAGCCTAGTGCTAGCGTTCAGTGCAAATTACAGTGCTCCATATCCCTATGACAATGGGTTGCCATTAGTTTTAAGCTTAGTTGCATTGTGTAGCAGATACTTGAATCTAAATGAGGAAAGTGAATTATGTTTTATGTAGAAGGGAGCCGGGAAAATACATCAGAGCAACACAGCTAAGGAATAAATGCAGAACTATTCTTCTTCTTTGTCTTTATTGTTTTACTTCAGCCATAAAATGCCCCTTTTTGCTATTATCCATTTTTCAGATTCCGGTTGCTCCAAGATGACCTCCCAGTTTACCCTGATGGATGAAATTGGGTCAGACATCGTTGTAGACTTAGACGAGTGTGATGGATTATGCGTTAGGTGAGCATCAAACAGAGAGCAAATGAAATGCATGTTTATGTATTAAATTAGAGGGGGCGTCGCTCGGATCCTGTGACCCAGAAGGTCACAGGTTTGATTCCCACCAGCAGCATGATGATGAAAAATTGCGATCGTGGCGGTACTAGTGAATGAACCGAATAGTAGTGCCCAAAAATATACAATAAGGGATCACTAGCTATGTTTTTTTTGAAAAAAAAATGTAGTTAATCTTGTCTATTGCAATCTAGTGAAGACTCCTGCAACTACTTTACCTACAATCATCTAACCACGGACTGTAAGCGCTACAACGGAGATTTCTCTTCTGCGCCAAGCACAGATGATCCATTTGCTGTCTCTGGAGTTAAAGGTTGCACAGGTACTAACACAAGCATTGGGAAATTATTATATTTATCTTTCAAGAATTACAATTACTTTCTCCAAATATGTAATTTGTTACTCTAAAATTACATTTTTTGCTAAGTCAAAAATTACAATTACAAATTACTTTTAGACTTACATTTTGATAGCCAGCTAGTACATAACAGCTGCACAGCACATCATAGCAGTGACTTCTATCACTAGAGGTTACAGAATGAATAAAGAGCAAAATTATTTTCTGCCCAAATCATTCTTTTGCATTAGCTGCAAAAATTCTTGCTTAATTACAAATGGACTGAAATGTAATTGTAATTCTGCATCTACTCTAAATGCTTTACTCAAAACTAAATTCCTGAAGTAAACGTGTTAGTTTCTTTTGCTGGGAAGAAGTAATGCAACGAAAACCATAATTATGTATGTTAAAAGCTTTCTGATATATTTGTTGCCCTTTTTTGCGGGGTCAATGTCTTCTGAAGAAAAAGGTAAAATATTACATCCACATTTAGCTAAAGACCCTTAGTATTTTAGCCTCTAGTGTTTTCCTCGGCCTGTATTTTTGGCATTAAAGAAACACATTGAATTTGGCGAGTTATTGAGGCAATACCTGATTTATTTTTGAGAGTGGTATGTCCCAAATGAATTCAATTTGTAATATTTCCCTAGCATAAAAAAATTACGAGAACATACAGAAATGGAGAAATACAGGGTGTCATGCCAATTTTAGCTTTGCTAAAGACAACAATGGCTTTAAAAGTACCATGCTGGAAAGTTGAAAAAGCTAAAACTACTATTGGTCTATTAACATGAAGAAAAAACATTGCAATTCCAGAAATGTGCCCAAATGCAGCTGTAACACCTGTCTTTGGGCCTTGTGAGGCATCCCAGCTGGGATCAACATGTCATTTGGACAAAATTAAACCCCTTCAAAACTGTCAGTTTTGTGGAAATGACATTGACATGTCATATTGTAATGCTATTGATGTACCTTTGTATACAATTTGTCTGGGTAAAAATTTACTTCACTAGAAGGCTCTGTTTCAAAAGGAAATTTTATTGCAATAATGTTTCAGATGAAATCTACACCGTACTGGGTGTAGACGTGAAGATAACACTGGTAAGAATACATGCCTTTCTAGGCATTACTATATAGAAATGGTATTTTCTAACGTGATTAGCCCTTTCATTTTCATGATATAGTGGATTTGAAGGGACATGGTAATAAAAATGGTACAGAGTGGCGAAAGCCTGTGGTGGAATGGTTAGCGTGCGAGACTCCCATGCAAGGGGGCTAGGGTTTGAATCCCGGCCCTGGCACTTGGGATTTTTCAAATGCGCCAAAAATCTGCCACACAAATTGCCATGTGCGGCGTGCTATTGCAATGAACCTGAAAAGGTAGTTCCCCCCCCCCCAAAAAAAAAGGGAATGCATAGCAAATATTTTAAAAAAGGGTACAGAGCAAACCAGACCTTTTCTTTCATAACTATTTTAACCTTGTATAATGACCTTAATAGTTGCACTATTTTGTATTTAAGGAAATACACTGTATATAATAACTCAATAAAAATTTGAAAGTTGCAAAATATTAATGTTATTGCTCCCATCTGTTCTGTTCCAGAAAGTCCAGTGTGATGGAGGCTGCTCTGGAGTCCCCATAGTTCTTAGTGGCGAGACTGAAAGTAACGACGTGTATGACTATGCCGGAATTTATTCCAGTGAACCTCATGATGGTAAGATTAAGAACATACAGGGTGCTATTTATAAGATGTAATAAAGTAGCCCCTATCTAACTCCTTAGAGAAGTTGCCAAGCTAGAGGCTAGCTTATACTATAACAATACAGTAGTAACTTATGGCCATATTTGTTTTTGCTAAACAGGGTGGCAACAAGAGGCATTTCTACAAACCTGTTTATAGCTAGGTCAGACGACGCCAACGTGCGCCGGCTGAAGTAACTATAAAAGGACGCAATGCCCTCTTGTTGCCAAGAGGATCAATAGACAGAGTCACGTCAACTCACTCACAAGCCTTCACACTCATTTATCCGGATTCACGTAGTTAAGACTTGTTCATTCCTAAGGTGAAACCTTGTTGCCTTAGACCCTATCTCCTTACATATTCTTTAGAGGGAGGATTTAGAAGGTAGCTTATGGAGTCAAAAAGCAATGAATTTCCCATACTCCTAAAGCTTTTTTGACTCCATAAGCTACCTTCTAAATCCTCCCTCTAAGGAGTTAGTTAGGGGCTACTTTGTTACATCAATAAAAAATAACATCCTGTAGTTGAAGCACACATGATGGCATAACTTGCGGAATTATAGAGGCTTCGTTTGCTAGTCTAATTTTCTTCTTAACTTAATTTTGGACTTGGTTTTAACGTATTTAGCAAATATAACAATTTAACTGGATCGGAATCTGCGCCGTAAGCAATAAAAACAGCAGTGAAAAGTAATTCTAGGATTTTCGAATATAAAATGTAATTTTAGGTCTACATGAATGTAGTAATGTCTCATTTCTTTACTGTATGTTTAAGTTTCCATCGTTGCCAAATCACTCAGTGTCATTATTCTCTTAATAGATTATAACAAATACTGTGGAGTGACAACCGAATGTCTAACATATGATAAAGAATTCTATGGCATTGATGTGTTAAGGTAATTAAAATGTATATAGCAAGGTATTTGATATAGAATATACAATAATGTATTTGATACAAGGTACAAAATAAACCCTAAACTATTACATATAGAATATCAAATAAAGTATTCAATATTGCCTTTTATATTGGTACACATTAATAATGTAGTTGATACAGAATAAATAATATAGTAGTTGATTTCGAATATACTTTGATATTTTCTATTTTGTATAACCTACAATAACTTATTTCACATAGAATACACAATAATGTTTTGATATCACTAGTGGGCCATGGGAGGACAAATAATTAAAACTTTCTTTGTGCCTGGTTTGGGCCAAATGGCAAAATTTGTACATAGCACATGTTTTCGGGGTAAATGTCAAGTTTTGTACCAATTTAGCCCCAAATTCCCGAAATATGACAATTTGACCAACCATTATAGTTATTACACCAACCAATTTGAACAATTTGAACAGATATTAGTCATATTACTGCAATTTTGAAACCTTTCACCAGCTCGGAATTCTGCTGAGAAGTGCAACGTTTGAATACTTATCCGCTTGGTCTCTAGTATTCGGATTGACTTGGATCATGTCCTACATTGCTTAAACTCGATCATTTCCCTTCTAGCCATACAGTGGACATTGCCAAGAACACTTTTTATATTGGCCTTGTTGCAGTAAATTTCACACCTAGAACAGCTCCATTAAAATGGAAATTGGAGGGACCGCAACTTGGAGGAAATGCCCTGGCCATATCATGCTATGAAGGATAATAATAGCTAATAAAGAGTAAACAGGGTGCCCCACTATTAGTGTATAAACTAAAGCCTGCATTTTCCCCTTTTTGAGCTACATCAAACTCTTTCAAAATATAATGTTTATATATTTGATTTGCTTTTAACTTAGTAAATTTAAAAGTATTTCTAATGTTTTCCCTTGTGATCTTCCAATGAAGCATTTTCTGTTTCTCATACCATATATGTAATATATTTCTTGTTTGGCTAATGGCCTTACTTCAATTGATACCTAAAGCTTACCAAATCCAAATCTATATTGAAAACATCACATACCTCTTTTAGAAAGAACCAATAGTTTATGTTAGATCATTTGAGAGCTGAGAAGCACCTTTTTACTTTTCACACTAAATCTGGGACACCCTGTATATCAAATTCGGCAAACGACTGTGTGCACTTATGTCTGTATTTTATTAACAACATGATTGAACATCAGAAGCCGGTTTCCGTTCTCCCTGATTTCGCTGAAATCCAATTTCAATCGTGTTTGAAATACTTATTGTGTAGTAAATTTCGATCTACAAATCGGATTTCGCGAAATCCGGGAGAACGGAAACCGGCATCTGGCTGTAACAGTGATGGTCGTGTTTTTTTTTCTTTCACCAAGTGATCCGACTGGAAGCCAGATCTTTTAATAGCTGGACAGGAAACCCACAAACATTCGTACCACTCACACACGCATTACGTGGTAGCAGAGTTGGTCCGAATTTTACTAAAGAATATGTCCGAAGGACGTAGTAAAGAGCTTTCAGTCTACTCAGTCCGACACCATTAATTTTTGCATATTCAGAAGTAGTCCAAATGTCCTTTCTCAGATAGGACTACTTCTTTTACTGTATGTTTTTTCGGACTTTCTCTCTGAAGCAATTTGGACTATCTAGATCATTTCCCACTACGTTGGTTCACCACTATCTAATCCCATAGATGGCGCCATCAGAGAAACACAGTCACTTAAGTTATACTCTTTTCAGTTCTGCCTGGCTTGCCCTGCTGAGCCCTTTCTATTCTGAGTTTCTTCCATTCCTGAATTCCCCCTTAGCTCATAGAAAGAGGACCCTTCGGCGTAGGATGCTTATTCTATGCTGTGCTCCAGCCAGCAGTTTCTCTGCAGCCAACTTGCTGTACCGAGTATCTTTGTTATTGTCATGATATCTTGTCAACCTGTGCATTGTATTCTGCTAAGGGCTTGTTCATTTTTATATGAAATTATATATATTTATATATCCTACTTGAGTGCGACACAATAATAGTTTCTAAACATTATATGATGCACATTAAAAGATAGAGCTCATTTATGTTACTTTTTGTTGAACAAGGGTTTATTTCCTGAATTAAAACACAACTCTGTTCCATTTCTGTCCTCTTCTAGCGAGAGTAGCTGCCCTCATAACACTGAAGTGCCAGAGCGTTTCCTGTCAATTGAGGTCCCGTTATTGTCCGAAGAAGGTCGGCAGGGTTTCCGCCCTCAACATAGTTGGCTAAGCCAATATAAAATTGGCTGTTGACTGAGCTTACAGAACCACTGAAATTTAATTTAGAATTAGACAACATTGTAAGTTGCAAGTTTGTAACTGGGATAAACTACTAAACTCTTGATGAATTGTGGGAAGCTACAGTAACTGGCCTACTAATTGTGCTTGACCTAAAAGAAACTAGCCCCCATCAAATGATACATTCCAACAGAACATATATACCACTGAAATACGGTCTTCAGTGTTCTATGCCCCGAAGAACAAAATGTTTTAAGTGGAGCCAGACAAACTAAATATATGTGTCAAACCCCTTAACTAAAATAAAAATAAGAATATACCCGAAAAATTGCCCTCCGTACCAATAATAGTCCTCAAATAGACAGTCGCCTTCAGTGCCACAAATATAATGGTATTCTAAAAATAATAAATTGTGAAATTGTGACATCTGGCAATAAGTCATAATTAGGACTTCCGGCCGGTCTGGCTAAAGATGGAAATGTGAACAATTCAAGAAAAAGTTTAGACCTGGTTCAAGGCCATTTCTAGTCATTACTTAGGGTCAAACAGAAAGGGCCATAAATTTTACTTTTACCAAGGCTAAAATTCAGAACTTTTGAAATAGCTACTATATCCATTTAAAGATAGACAAATTATAGAAAAGGGGTTTATTAACATTATTTCGTATAATATTCAAGCCTTTATAATTCAAAAGTATAATAATTTTTCATTTAGCCAGTTTTAGGATTTGAAATATCAATTTTGGTTCAAATACATTGTATTGTGAATGCTCATTTTGGTCACTAAATAAAAAAAATCGCCCTGTATTGCAATATACCAAACAAAATGACCTTCCTCTTTCATATTCTACATTTAGTTTTGTTATTGGACTTTGAAAGCTGAGATATTACCACTTACATTTTTGCACAGTAATTGTGCGCTGGGCGCTCCTTCCTTAGCCTCAGAGTACGGAGAAAACAGAAGCCGGTTTCCGTTTAACTTTTTTGTGCTAATCCTTCCGATAATTATGTTTGATCTCGTTTTTCTGTAGAAATTTTCGATCTCGCAATCGGTTTTTGCAGAATCAGGGAGATCAG
>LR140933.1:0-14329 GCA_900659605.1 Tisbe holothuriae | reverse complement strand
TGCATTTATTGTAAACTAAAAACCTCTGTGGGTAGGTAATAGGTCGCTAACAGTGTCAGTTGAACGTTTTCTATAAATGAGGCTAATTTTGTCTGACCAAACCAAATTACAGCTTTTGCCCTAGCTATGTGGGGCACCTAGCCCTACCTATGGGTCATATGGCCCTGTTGATACCTTTTTTAACATTTTTTTTAAACATAGGTAATTAATTTTGAAGGCTTATTTATATCAATCCAACAAAACCCAATTTTGTATCTGAATAAATTAATTCAACCCAGCTATGGGGGACTGACTCAACTCCTTGCCCTGTGGGGGCCCTAGCTCTGCGGGACCTGCATAGGGCCTCTTGAAGGTCATAACTACCTATGAAAACCATAAATAGGGCCAAACCGATCTCTGGCCAATCAGCCGACGATTGAGTCCTACTAACATGTCATAAGCTGCCAAGTTTGGCTAAAGCCGGAAAAGGCAATTAACAAATCGTTTGGTAAGTTAAAGCTTAAAGAGGGGTTGGTTGTTTGGCTGGCTGGCTGGCTGGCTGGCTGGCTTTGATTAGTTTCTTAACATTCGCTTTCTGTTGGCAGTAGAGAGAGATACTCAGAGGGTCAAGGTTCTCTGTGTGTGTGTGTTTAAACCTATAAATAAATATAATACAGTGCAGTACAGGAAGGGTAAGTTGACTTCTTACTTAATATTTTGAATAACATGAATATGAGAGCTATTTGTTCTACTTTCCATATGCAGTGGGAGTGTGTAAAATTTGGACTGGTTAATTCACTTTTAAGAAGTCTTCCTACCTTTAGACAAATAAAGAAAAAGTGAAATAATTCGCCTCAATTATACGTATATTATTGTAGATATAGAATATATTTACTAATGATCAGTATTCAGTAAGTTCTTATCTAAGGACTACATGTAGATTAATGATTTTATAACTTTTGAGCCCAAGTTATGGTAGATATGACAGGCTTGACAGCAGTAAGTTCTTATGTAGTAAAACATAAACATAAATTTTACTATTTAATATTCACTAACCTTTATTTATTTGGCCACAATGCATCTAATGAGCTAAAAAGTAATACCATTGCTTAGTTTATACTTCCAGGACCGCCTCTAAACCTACTTGAGCATAATGAGCTTGCAGCGCACTGACAAAGAGATCCGCCGTATCAACCGCGGTGAACTCTACAACTTCAAGCCATACCAGTGGCGCATCGACGTGCCTGAATCTTCCCTGGAGGGTGAGGGGCGGCCCAAGGGCAGGTCTGGCCACAGGCTTGTCTATAGTGAAGGATGCTTCTACTCGTTTGGAGGGTACAACCCAGAGGTTCAGATATCAGACACAGATCTCATTAACGATCCACATTGGCAGACATCAAGGCCACTCTTTAAAGAGGTAAAAAATATAGTATTAAACTCCAAGTAATTGCTCTATCCATATTTGCCTTAGCATTAAGTACAATTGTCTTGGCCTATTGGCATACCATTACTGTAACTGACTGGTTTTTATAGATGCCTGCAGTTTTGTATATGTGTTGTTACAAATTATATTTCATAAGTTATGATAATTAGTTTCAGCAATCTTCTCAGTTCTGTAAATTTGCCCAAGGATGTTGATTGAATGATTGTATGTGAAATTTTGTGTATATTTTACTTTAGCTCTGGTGTTACAACATCCACTCAAAGCGGTGGACCAAACTTCCCTTGAGCGAGGACGCCCCTGAGCAGCTTGCCAGCCACAGCTGTGTCATATATGGCCAGAAGCTGCTAGTGTATGGTGGCACCGGCATGCCATTTGGGCTCAACTTGTCCACCAATGTCAACATGATGGATCTCAAGTCTGGCCACTGGGAGACGTTGGAGACAACCCCTGAGGATGGGGATGAGGCAAACCTGCCCAAGGCTTTGTATGGGCAAGCAATCATTGTGCACAAGTGAGTGGAATTTAATACTATATTAATATTGATTATTGCATCTGTTTATGTTATCCTATCCCGGCCTGGCTAGTAACTGTTTACTGTTGTGAATCATGATTACTCTCCATACTTTTAATGAGGATTCCACAAGTTATTTTAAGTATCATTTAAAGAGGAATGTCCATGAAATTAATGTTATCTGCTCTTCAGCAGCCCTTGGTTTAGGTTATTTGTGAACTTAATTAGTATATTATTTAATCTTGTATTGTGTTTCAGGGGCAACTTTTACACCATTGGTGGCACTTCTGGCAGTGCGTACTTCATGGACGTCCACAGGCTCAACCTAACGTCAAAGAAGTGGAAGCAACTGCACAGACATACAGGAGACGTGGAAGAACCGTCAGCTAGGTGAGAAGTGAAGAACAACTAATTGCAACTTCTAGTAAGGACTATATTATCCATATTCAATGCATTAAAACATTCAAGTATTATTGAAAATGGGGGCTTTATTGGCATTAAAACAGCTCTAAACATTCTATAACTCTGGGGATATTTAAAAGCCTCTAGGGGTTTCCTTCCTCACAGAAAATGTCATTTTGGGCAAATAGGAATTCCTTACAATTCCCTAAAAATTAATATGTATTTATGTAATTGGCTGTCCCATGATAATTGTTACACCCTCTTATTTCAGATATCGTCACGAGCTGTGCATCTACAGCAACCGCATTCTGGTATTTGGTGGCGGCACAGCCTTCACCTCCCAAGGCTTTGACGTCATCCCAGCATTCAATCTTGAAACCAACAAATGGGAGCAGCTGCAGACGTCAGGGATAAAGTCGATGGAGCGAGGGCCATTGATTCCAATCCTGGGGGAAGAGCCAGAAGGCCAACCAGATCTGGAGATTGAGCTGCTGGAAGATGAGGACTTTCCAGAGCCAAGAAGGTATATTTACTTGCAGTTTAAATTACATTATACTCATTTGTACATAATTGCATTTGAAAGGCACTTTGGCATGCTACAGTATAATGGTTGATACAATTAAAGTTTTAAAGTTCTCTTAAAAAATCAATGCAATTTATTGGCAGATGTAGAAATAGTTTCATTGACTAAAATGACTTCTTACTTTCAGGTGTCACAGTCTTGTGGCTGATGACAAGGGTGTGTTCATCATTGGCGGCTTTGACGGCAACAATATCTTCAATTCTGTGTGGCGGCTGGACTTAAGCACACTCACATGGGTCAAGCTGCCGTTTGACATTCCAAAGCCAACATACTTCAGCTCAGCAGTGCTCATGGATGTAAGTTTATTAATAACCAGTCATTCATTGTTTCAGATTGTTACTTGACAAATGTCTAATAAAACTAGTAGACCTGAAAATAAATCAATATTTCTTTAAATTATTATTAAGGTTTTTGTGCCATGTTATATTAAGTATGTATAAGTGCCTTTATTGTTACAGAGTGGCAAGGCATATATCTTTGGAGGTGTCAGCAAATGCGAGGGAAACCAGCGCACCCGCAGAGTCTACTCTGCATGGACGCGCATCCCCAGCCTGCGCGACATGTGCTGGGAAGCAATAAACCATTACGTGCCAGAGCTCAATGCCAAGCCAACAGACGAGCTGCTTAAGGAGGGGCTGCCGATCAATCTGATTGATCTGCTCAAAGATGTGCCTGTGATGCACACAATGGAGGAGAAGGAAAGATAATGGTTGTCATTTCTCAAGAGGAGAGCAGTAATAAAATTGGGATGTTTAAAAAAATTGGTGTGTACAGTTAATATTATTTGCTTAATTCCGTCAATTTGTTTAAATCCAAACTCTTCAAAGAGAACATTTATCAGTTAGTTGTAAAGAGTGACGTGTTCTTTAGTAAATGTGCCAAACTTTTGTTGGAAATTTAAACGAGAGCATTTCATATTTCCCTAATCTAAATTAGTGATATTTCTTGTTGTAGCTCTTGGTAGAGATAATGACGTAACACACAAGTCTTTGTTTGAAAAGGTTATATCTATTCGAAATTTAACATTCTTTATAGTCTACCAGCAGATCCGCCATGATTATTTAGTAAAGCATTTTGGATTTACTGGACTACCCTCCTGAAGCATTCGCTTATCCCTGTATTATCATACTATTATGACCCAGGAATACCTTCCTAAGGGCATCGTCGCCCTGGCGGTAAATGAGGTCCATCCGCTCCTGCATGGCACCGCCGATTGGGTCACAACCCTCAGCTTCCCAGTCCTTAACGCACTCCAATAAAGTATCGTACATGTTATTCGGTGTCGTGTTAGTTTGCGAGTATTAAACCAAGGAGATGTGTAGTAATGTGAGTGGCGCCGTGTTGCTGATCTGGATCGGGAAGAGGAAGCGATGGAGGAGATCTTGCCAAAGTCCAAATACTTGAGTACGACAAAGGAGCGTTGAAAAATGATAGGTTTTGCGTTTTATGGTTTATATTTGACTAATCAAAACATGCATACATAATTATCTCAATAATTCTGTTATTCAGTCTGTTTCCAGCGGACTCTTGTGTTCCCAGCGCTCACAGTAATATAATATTACTATATATATTCCTTCGTAGTATTGAACTCATAGTCTGCATATTCCTCTCAGCTTTTATTCCTTATAGTACATAAATCCCACAAATAGAAAAAGTTACATTTAATTCCGCTAGATGGGCGCCAAGGGTCTTGTCTCATGTCTTCTCTTATCATTATATTTGTTGCTGATGCCACTCAGTCTTAACTTCACTGTTGTAATAGAATACATACCTGAGAGGTGCAAAAGAGTTCATCATCAGATTCTGGCGGAACATATCGTAACTATTTTAATATGCGCGGAAACTATGTGCTATATACAACTGTTTTTTTTGGCGACATGACCCTCCCTTGGGAGATCTCGTCGCATTACACCTGTAAGTTTGCTATTATTTGTGCTTTAGTAACACGAACTTCTAGCAGTTTTGTTGAATGACAATCATAATGGTGTACGAGTATGCCCATTGTTGCTTATAACGACTATTGAACTCCCAAGTTTAATAATTTTGTACATCATGGATACTGGGCTTGAATTTGCCACACAATGAATAGCCATTCAACCAATGAGACGTCTAGACAAGCAAGTATAATGAACCTAATGCTTATAAAACATATCATTGAAGCTAAAAACTAAAGCATATTACTAGGAACTAGCCTATTGTGAACCTCTTCTTTCTTTCTAATAGCATTAGTCGTCTATCCATAACTAGTCAATAATGATGCATTCTATTCCTCTGGACACCTCCTCCTGGTCCCAGACTTTCTTCCTTCTTTTCTCTTCAATAGCCGGTTCCAGCGGCAAGTCCCTCTTGAGACCATTCCGGGCTAATGGTTTCAATGGCTCCTCCTCGCTGGATGGCGGGCTCAGGGACAGGCCCCGCTGGCCCATCTTTGAGAATCGGATTGTAGTTGGAGTGCGCTTTGGATTTGAAGGAGATGATGATGCTTTTGACAATGGACTTGTTGAAGTTGAATTGGGAGAGTTGTCACTGAAACCACCTCCAATGCAGAGCGTGCCCTTATTGGGGTCTGGTGGTGAAGGAAGGCCATGGTCAAGGTGATACTTGACCACATCTTTGAGCACCACTTTGACCTCATCATTGAAGAGCAGCATAGTTTTCACCATTTCTGGGTCTACCAGCTGAGCTCTTGGGATTGGGGGCAGCCTGGGACTGTCAGATAGTGACATTCTGTCCTCCTCCTCTTCACTGTCAGACTCTTCAGAGGAGGATGAAATAATCCAAACGTCGTCGTCATCATCAAAAGGAATTGCCCGTCTTGGTTTCTTCTTTGCCGCTCTCTTTCTGACCCTTGGTTTTGAAGCTGATTGCACTTGTGGACTCATCTGCATTTGCTGCAGATCCTCCTGGTCATGCTGAGAATGGATGTGACGGTCCAGGGCAAACCTTAAATGGATGAAATTACTATTAGTTAATAAAATGGATATATTATACCCTTGATCATCAGCTTACTGTTTGTGGAAAGTCCTCTTGCACAAGGCACACACAAGGTCCCTGAGCAGTGACCTCACCCTGGTTTCCGTTCTGCTCTTGCCACTGATTGGGTTGACTATTTGTGAGGATTTGCCCAGAACATGCTCAGGCGGAATGAAAAAGATCTTCTGGAGCACCAGGTTCTGGTCAAGCTGGCTCATCTTGACGGATGGTGCAAGTGGTTAATATCAGTAGGAAATGAACTGGGTTGGGTCTCGATTCCCTGCACTGGGTATGTACCTGAAGGGTGGATCAATCAGACAAGCCCAGTTTCTTGACCTTCCTCATTACACTACTTAGCTGACGTTGTACGCATTTTGCAGCGGACGCAAGGCTTAAATTAAGAGCCTATTTTTGGCTTCAAACGTCCGCTATCCAGGCAAATTTTCAAATTAATCCAGGCCGACGAATGTATCTAACATATCCAACATTCGTTCAAAATGAAAACCGACGTAAAAGTTAGCAAAAATGTACTCGCGAGACGCAGAAAATACAGTATTCCGTAGTTGCGGACAAAATTACTAGAGAGGTTTCGTGACTGACTTCTTCTCGGTTCCGCTCCAAGCTGAGGCAGCGACAGTCAAAACTCGAAAGCAAATATCAACACGTGAACAAATTGTGAAATTTGGAAACCGGTACAAGAGCACGACGATGGACCCCGCCGCCATGGAGAAGGCCATGGCCAAGATGACCCCTGCCCAGCGTGCCGAGATCGCCGCCAAGATGGACGCCGACCTGGACGCCCACATGGCATCCCTGGAGGAAAAGAGCAGCAAGTACATGGACGGCTGGAGCGAGGAGAACTGGGAGGCGGAGATGCAGAAACACCCGTTCTTCGCAAAGGAGATCAACGAGGGCGAGGAGCTCAGTCCGCTCATGCAGGGAATACAGGACCTCAAGTACTCCCCGGATGAGAACACCCCCGACGAGCTGGCAGCCAACTACAAAGAGGACGGGAACTTCAACTTCAAGTGCAAGAAGTATCGCTACGCAGTGGCCTCGTACTCCGAGGGGCTGCGGGCTCGATGCAGTGATGAGCTGCTCAACACCCAGCTGCTCACCAACAGGGCGGCTGCCCAGTTCAGGGTGGGAAACTTCAGGTCGGCGTTGGTCGACTGCAGGCTGGCGCTGAACAAGACACCCACTCACATGAAGGCAATCCTACGCGGGGCGGAGAGTGCGTTGAAGATAAGGCGATATGAGGAGTGTCAGCAGTTGTGCGACCGAGGGCTGGACATTGACTCCAAGGATGCCACACTGGTCCAGCTCCGCTCAGAGGCAGTCATGGCGGAGAAGGAGCAGGAGCGGAACCGGCGGAAGGAGGCGGCGTTGGAGAAGCGCAAGTCGGCAGAGGAGCGGAAGCTGCTGGATGCCATCTCGGCACGGAGTATCACTGTCCAGCGAGGGCCCAAGGGCGGCTCTGACCTGTCTCTAGAAGATCTGGAACCCACGCACCCGGCTGCTTTGCGGAAACGAGTCCACTTTAGCCCCGATAATGCCTCCGAGTTGATCTGGCCGGCCCTGTTTTTGTACCCCGAGTTTGGCGACACTGACTTTATTGAGATGTTCCACGAGGACGAGCAGTTCTCCAGCCACCTGGAGGCCATGTTTGGCCCGGGCGTGGAGAGGCCGCCGTGGGACGTCGAGGGCAAATACACACCCGCCAGGATCCGGCTGTACTACGAGGACGAGAAGAATGAGGGAAAGCTCGTCCAGTTCGATTCGAGTTTGACGCTAAAGCAAGTTCTCTCGGATCCGCGGTATCTGGTCAAGGGCGGCACTCCGGGGATCATTGTGCTGGTGGAAGGAAGTGATTTCCAGAAGGATTTTCTCAAGAAATACAAATAAAGACGTCCCTTATTGCCATATGTGCCCCGTTTTCTAAAGCTATATTCTCCCCTATTCTTGCAGCAGGAATGGCAAAGCCGGCCACCGCGTCCACCGCGCTGCGCTTCACCGTGCTGGCCGAGTGCTCGACGACCAAGGCGCGTGCATCGCACATGGAGCTGCCGCATGCCTTGGTGGAGACGCCCGTGTTTATGCCGGTGGGGACACAAGGAACTCTGAAGGGATTGCTTCCGGAGCAGCTCGAGCGGCTAGATTGCAGAATTATGCTTGGTAAAGAAAGTTGAAATAACATACAGCATGGGCAGAGGATACTGTAATCTGTATTTCAGGCAATACATACCACTTGGGCAACCGGCCTGGCATTGAGACCATGCGCAAGGCGGGCGGTCTTCACAAGTTCATGAACTGGAAACGTGCGCTGCTCACCGATTCGGGCGGCTTCCAGATGGTCAGCCTGCTCAAGCTAGCCGAGATCACCGAGTCCGGTGTCAAGTTCCGATCTCCTTATGACGACAGCGAGTGCATGCTGACGCCAGAGCACTCCATCGAGATCCAGTCCGCCATCGGCGCGGACATCATGATGCAGCTGGACGACGTCGTGGACGCCACGCACACGGACAAGGACCGGTTTGAAGAGGCGCGCATGCGCACAGTCCGGTGGCTGGACAGATGCATCACGGCGCACACACGGCCAGACAGGCAGAACCTGTTTCCAATTGTCCAAGGCGGGCTAGACGTGGAGAAGAGGAAACAATGCGCGGCCGAGCTCATGGAACGGGACGTGCCCGGGTTTGCAGTCGGCGGGCTGAGCGGTGGCGAGGCCAAGGATGACTTCTGGCGCATGGTTCACGTGTCCACGGACGCCTTGCCGAGAGATAAACCCCGCTACCTGATGGGCGTGGGGTTTGCAGTTGATCTCGTCGTCTGCTCAGCACTAGGCGTGGACATGTATGATTGCGTCTTCCCCACGCGGACGGCGCGCTTTGGCAGCGCGTTGATCTCGCGCGCGCCTGGGAGCATCAATCTGAAGAGCAAGACGTACCGCGCAGACTTCGGCCCGTTGGAGGAGGGTTGCGACTGCTCCACGTGCAAGACGGTCACGCGCGCGTACGTGCACTCTGTCGTGAAAGAGACGAGCGGGTGTCACATGATCAGTGTGCATAATGTGGCCTTTCAGCTGCGGCTGATGCGTAATGTGCGGGAGGCCGTCAAGGAAGACCGGTTTCCGGAGTTTGTGCGCAGGTTCATGCGTGATAACTTCCCGGATCAGAAGTATCCCGAGTGGACGGTGAATGCGTTGAATGCGGTCAACGTCAAACTAGAGTGATTAGAAAAGTACCTTCAAAGTCGTTTAAAGAAGTCATTCAAATTTTTTTGCCGTGTGTGATATCCCAACTTGATTTGTTCGATCTGTATGTCAGCTATTATGGCATTTTTCGCAACAATAAATGAGCTTTTTTCAGTATCGGGCAATATTCGAAAAATGTGCATTATTTGATGTAAAATTGTATGAATAAGCATGCCAAGATCGGAAATAATGTGTCACCGAGTTCGCCTTCCACTTCCAACAGTCCAGAGATTCTTCTCCCCGGATGACCCTCGATCAGAACCGGAGAGTCCATCGCATAGACATTAATCGTAACATGTTTGTTTTAGCATATATTTCAAGTTACGTTTGGGTTACACAAAAGAGTTCTTCTCTTCAAAATTTACTTTTTTCCTAACTATAAACTATTCTTGCTTTAGTTGTTTTCTTCTATGTTCGAAGCTCCTTTTTTCGATTTTCTTTCACACAGCACTTTTCAGAAGTCCCCACATTATCCAAATAACTATTCCTTGTAGAAATCAAAAGAGAACATTATATAAATATTGTCTTCTTCCGGTAAACATTGTTGTTTAATGCTCTTTTTGTTTCTCACTTTTGAACAGCTTTTATGATGAATGTATTTATTCTTTTTCTTCCTCTATTTAAATTTATATGTCGGCTTTGGCTAGTGTAGAATTCCTTGGCTTTGGAAAAGGAGAAAATTACACTACCTCTTGAAAATTATATAATAATAAACTACTTCTCTAGCAAGGGTATAATTAGCAATATGTGTACACAAATGGTGGGAAGGCATTGCACTTAATTCTCTCCATCAAAGCGACAACCACAGTGGCTCCATCAAAGCGACAACTGCAGTGGTATAGTGACTGAAGAAATTCCTGCCAACAACACAAACATCTCCTTCTTCTTCACTTATCAGCTGCAAGCACAATGGTATGCTGCCCACCACCAGACACAGCCATCCCATCCCGCTCCTCCAACTGCTTGCCCAGCATTGGCTCAGGCAGCCAGCTGTCCTCATCATCCTCCAGCCCCAGCTGGCCGTTGGTCCCCATGCCCCAGCTGAACACCTCACCGGAGTCCTCAACCGCAAACGAGACCGCGGTGCCGCACGCCACGTCAATGATATGCTTTCCCTTGAGCGCGGGAACAACTGTGGGCGTGTCGGCGTCCTCTTTCATGTCTTTGCCCATGCCCAGGCGACCGTACTCAACGCGGCCGATTGCGTAGACGCCGCCGCGGCCGTCGAGCGCAAGCGCGTGGTGTTGGCCGGACACAATCTGACTCCATCCGCGCTCTTGTGAGATCTCGGAGAAGCTTGCGGACTTGACAAGCGTGTGGAATGTGTTTGAGCCCTTGACGCCGAGCTGGCAGTAGTTGTTGAGGCCGCAGACAAGCACGTCATTGTCTGTGGTGAGTGCATATGTGCTGTAAGAGCCCGCCCAGATGTTCTTGAAGGAGATTCTTCTGTTCTTGGCATGGACGCGCTCCGGCTGGAGGAGAAGGGAAAGGCCTCGGCGGCCGCCACGCTGGCACAGGTGCTCACTCACGCGGCCCAGTTGGCCCTGTTCAGCGCAGCCCAGAGTGTACATCTCGCCATTGCGGGTAAGGATTGCAATGTGGTCAGAACCTGAAATGAAATAATGGTTAAACGTATCAATAAATGACAAGAACAGGGAGTATAGCTACCTGAAGCAACCTTCTTAACGTCGAGCTTTGGCGCGAGAGGCACAGGCAGCTTCTCCGGGCCACTGGTTGTCAGTCCAAATGGTCCTGAGCTGTCCCTGAAGTTTCCCCAGAAGTAGGCCTTTCCATCCTCAGTGAGTGCCACCGAGTGGGAGTCCCCAGCGCTGACCTGCACCACCTTGCCAGGCAGGATGACCTTTCCAGGGGTGTAGCACTCGTCGTCATCCTCAGTGATTCTGCCAAGAGCGCCTTCGTCATTGCAGCCAAACGTATAGACCTGCAATTATGCCATTTAACAACGCTGTTATCTCTCCCTTAGCAAGAAAGTTTACCTGTCCGTTCTTATCGACCGCAATGGAGTGCATCCCACCGGCGCACACGGCCACGATGCCCTCCAGACTCTTGACCCAGGCCGGCTTGGCGCGCTCCATGATATCCTCTCCTAGCCCCAGCTGGCCAGTGTCCCCCTGCCCCAGCGTGAGCACCACCCCAGGCTTCCTGGCATAGCTCGCCTTGACCTTCTCGACTGGGACGACTTTGGCCTTCTTGGCCATTGAGGGCACTGCTGTCTTTGCATGGCCGTTGGAGACCACCGGGTCCGGTTCCTTCTCCTCGCTCCTCTGCCGCTTCACGGCCTTGGCACGACCCAGCGGGGCGCGGGCAGAAGGGACCGAGCCAACACCATTGGCTTTCTTTGCCTTGGGGACCGGTTTTGAGAGCACGGCCTTGGTGCGCTTGGGGGGCATGGCGACGGCCAAAAGTTGCTCCAAATCCTGTGACAGTCGTTAGCTGAAGCACTGAACTTATTATTCTTATTTTTCAATTTACACCAATTTTTTTTCACGGAAGTCGGAAGAAAATGCCGACAAAATAAACAGATGATCAGGGAGGACCGTCGGATCAGGCAGCATAAAGACCGGAAAGTAATGTAATGGTAAACATAATTCTCCCATACTAATTATAGTTCAAATTCCGTACTCCTTATTTCCTTAGAGGCATAGTGTGTGAATTAATAAGTTATACCGTATATTGTTCAAATTACTACTAATCTTTCTATCCCAGTTGCCGCTTAAAATGTCATCCCTTTCCTCCACGCGCTCTTGTAGGGATTTAAACTCGCGGCGGCAATGTAGAGGGAAACTAGACTTTTTACTAGAGAGTCTTGATAAATTTTAAGGGAAACGTACACCGAGAAACGGCTTTAATATAAAATAAAGCGAGAGAAAAGGGGATCTTCCTTTGAAACAAAGCTAGCAAGAGGCTAGTGCAGTGGTTGATTGCTGCCAGGCCGAAGGAGAACTTTGTCGTCTTGTACCGAGAGAGAGAGAACGTTATGTGTTTAAAAAATCGTAAATATACAGTGCATCCCAGCCATATATATATTACTGAACATAAAACATCCTATATCACAAAAAGCCCTCTGCACTGCTCATCTCATGTGCATAAACTGCATACACTCCGGCGTCGCCCAGTTTGCAATCCCTGCCGACGTGACCGTCTTCTCCTCCACCGGCGAGTGGATCTTAATCTGCCTGAGGTGGGTGTCCCTGCCCTGCTGATGGTTGTTGATCACGGCGATCTGGACCATGAAGGTGCGCACGAGTCGGTCGTTGAGGTCCTTTAGTGGGATGACGACCCATCCCGCCGGCTCTGTCATCTCAATGACTTCGATCTCTTGTAGGTCGTTGAAGTTGGTGCCGCACCTGAAAAGTAGGAATGTGGTAAATAAGGGATTCATTGCAATTTAAGAGGTTCAAACAGGAAGCTGTAGTAATAAAATTTTACTTAGTAGAAATAATCAAATTGTTTTAAAACCTTTTTAGAGTATACTTATGTGGAATGTACTCTAGAACGGCTTTATAAGCAGACTTTATACAAGGCTACATTCCAGAGCTAGTCATCATCAAGATAAAGCTCCATTAGTGCTGATATGACAATTCTGTAAAGGTATAAAAAGAGCGTGGAAATATGTTATGAACACAGTTTGTCTAAACTACTGATCAAAGTATTGTCTATTCAATAACCTCTCAGTCTAGTTAGATACACATTATACTATCATTACAGTACATAAAGTTAGATTTCTTCAACGCTAAGAGTAAAAGGAATTACACATTTCAAGCATTTTTTAGCCTTTTTGCTTCATCAAAAGTAACTCTTTCCTTACCTGACTGAGATCTTTGACGGCGTGTACGACTCGTCCAGCTTGAAGTCTGTGTAGACGGCGACGTCTGAGACGGTCGTCTTGCGGCGGAACTGGATATTGACGAGGTGCGGAAGCTGGCCGTCAGATTGCCAGTACGTGTCGTGGGAGAGGTCGCGGAGCTGCTCGACGCCGAAGCCTGGGGAGAAATAGAAAATAACGGTGTCACAGTGGTAATCTGGCATTGCAAATATAATGTAGAATTTGATCGGTTTATTTGTTTATTGATGGGTAAAAAAGCCTGTTCCGGGTTTTCGTTCACTCTTTTTTCGACTAAGATATATCCAAATCCGATTTCGCTTCACTAAATGGTCATAAATTAGGACTAAGAGGTGATCTTAATAAAAGAGCTACAAAATATAACTGTTATGTTCAAGGTAACTCATGCATGTTCCCGGAGTCCTTCATCTTCTTCCTACCTGGTTTGCAAGATGAGAGTGACCACGTTGCCTGATTGCCCACCTCTCGGACAGCCCTGTTGGGCGCGGCAGTGGCGCGGCTGCCACCCGCGCTAGAAGAAGCGCCGCCCTCAAGCAGGGACGACGTCGAGGGATCGCCGCCCTGGCTGCGGTGCACTCGCGCAGGCCCGCCGCCGGGCGTGGTGGCCGGAGTGGAAGGCATGTCGGTGGGAGCGGGCTTCAAAACTCGAATTTGCCGTCAAGCGGTTCGAGATTAGGACGGTTTGTTATTATTTAGAAGCTGAGAAGAATCTGCCTCAGCTTGCCGCGCGCCTGAAGAAGGTCTCGGCCGCGCGGAAAGTAGTTCCGAATCGCTCAACCTCTCATAAAATATATAGCCATAGAAATAAACTTGTCTAGTTCTATGATTACAGCTCTCTTAGGATCCCTATAACTAAGTATAGTATATATTGACTTGTTATTAAGGCACCATTCTCTGTGAATCATACTCTTTGGAACTGATCCAGTAAATTTCAAAATTATCTTGAAGATGAATAATAAAAGTTAATCAGTCCTTGACTCCTTTTGCTCATAATACCTCATATATTCAAAATAGAAGCTCATATTATCACAATAACATCACGCCTTCTTCTCCTCCTGGTCAAGCCTCTTGGGCCAATCCAAATCAATCTCCTCGACATCCAGCGCCGCAATATCAACCCCAGGACATTCAAGCAACGTCCTCAGATTCGGCTTTGTCCGACCCAGATCCCCGTGTACAAACTCTTTGACATAAGTCCCCGCCTGGGTGGACAACTCAAGCCTGAACGCCCGCCCGGCCTTGCCCTCGGCAGCAGGCAGCACGCGCATGTGGTACACAGTCCGCTTACGCACCGCATTCGGCCGACGGTGCAACACCCG
>LR140932.1:0-14333 GCA_900659605.1 Tisbe holothuriae | reverse complement strand
ATATTGCTTAGCAAAAACTACTGAACCACTGTAACATTAATTATTATCAACTGCCGGTCAGTATGAAAAAAATAGTCAAAGTTTTTAAGTGCATTGATCAGAGCTAGTCTGGCGGAAAGATATTGCAAAAAGTTCCCGATATATTTGATATTTTTTACTATCTTTAACGGTAGAAAAATGCGATGAAGGGTTGCTTAGGAAAAATTATGTGGCTTCTAAAAAGCGATTTTTGAACATTGAATACGGTCCGGATTTTACGTATGCTCTATAGTATTTGTGCGCCTTAATTTAAGATATGGACAGTTTCGTCGACTCTGAGACTGTCATCTACCCAGAACTGACTGAGCGATACCCCGGAGTGCCTGTCATACTCGTGGCCACAAAGTGCGATCTAAAGGAAGACGCTGAGCAAGGATGGTGAGCATAGCCGAAAATATCTCTAACTCCAAATTATGAGGGCTTAAACGAAATTGCATCTCTCTTAATGCCAAACTTAATGGTTTTATATCACCGTTCTAAAAAGCCATGGTCAATGTTATACATTAAAACTGTCCTTGAAGTGTTGTGCATTTAAGTATACGCAGGTTGAACTTGTGCAAATTGAAAACCTATAGTTGAAAATAAAGTTTAATATACTCTAATATGCTTTAAAACACCTCACCATGAATAAAACTTCTAGACAAAATCTTGTGCAAAAATGATTTTCTTCATTTTATTGCAGGAAAGGCCAATTTAGTTTCAATTAATTTATATGAAGACAAGTAAAGGCATATTAAACACTCAGAAAAATATAAATGCACATATTATTCAAAATACATTTCAGATAAAAAAGAGTACAATTAATTATTAACATTTGGCATATGGCTCCCTGCCTCACAGTATGCATATATGACGCACATAAGTGTTTATTAAAGTCCTCTTAACATTATAAACTATTAAACTACTTTGCATTGTGAGTTTTATGTGATGCTTGTAATGGCATAAATGGGGGAAATTTATGATATTAACATATATTTTCACTCTATTGATTCACCGTCATGCACGTACATATTATTTTCTTCCTAGCCTGTCCACCCCGTCCATGTCTGAGCCCGATCTCGCTCTCCGCGCCGCTGACCCCGACTCGTACTCTGTCGGCGGAACTTCGTGCACCTCAGAGCAGCCAGCAGCAGCAACAGCTCAGCCGCAGCCGCAGGGGGCCAGGAGGGGATTCGTGGTCACCAGTGATATGGGCGCGTCCATGGCGAGGAGGATTGGCGCAAGGTAAATATAATATCTTGTCAAAATGATTGTTGTATTGATCTTTGCAAATGATTTTTTGCAAATTTTGAAAATGAATTTGATTTGACTAACCTTGAAAGAATCGAGACTGTTATAGACACTAAAATCTGCATTTAATGCACCTTTTATTCCTGGTTTTGGCGTTAAAATTGTGACCTTTGGGACGGAGCAACTGTGCTGAAAGAGACTCCCACAAGAATGATCAAAAGGTCGAAAAGTGCAATTTTTCAGACACGGATTTGCGGTTATTTTCCAGATATTGAATGCAAAATAAAATATATTGAAAAAGAAAAAAATAGAGAGAACCGACGATACAAGTTATTGTACTTACAGTATCATTTACAATTATACTAAATTTGTACTACTAGAAAGGAACATTACGCTATACGTTACAGTACGTATGATTAAAATACTGACCTAAAATATAAATATACATTTACTGCTTAATATACAAATACTGTACCTTAGGTGCCACAGTATTATTAAAATAAATTTTATTGGACAAATATAATCCAATATCTAACTTTCTTAACATCAACATATAATAAGGTAAGCTGGAGCACATAAAATAAACGCTGAATTATGCTAAAACAAAAAAAAACGCCCCAATATACTCACAGCAAATATTATGCCACATGTTGACTGTAGAATTCTATTTTAATTATTGGATGCATGATGTCCAATGCACGATATGTAAACTGTACAGTATTCAGATTATATAATAGCGTATGACTATTCTTATACCCTCCTACTCGTATACTTTATAGATGAAAGTTCAATTTAGCTTTCAAATTCACCGATCCCTCCCCTCAGCCACAGTTGTTTTTGCATAATTCAAACTGTGACCTTTCCGTCACTTTAACCATTGATGGCGGCAACAGGAAATTGACATTTTCATGTCAGATTTGGCATTTTAGGACAGACCAAATAGGGGTGTTTAAGGCTTTAACTTTGTGCCAATTTTGGATAATTATTGTCCTTGAAGAAAGGATGGCGCATATTGACGGATGTCTAACTGTTTAATTAGCTGAAATACCATCAGTTCGGCTTGATTAAATTTCTTCATAAACTAGGAAGTATAGCAGTTCTGATTATAAAACGAACATATGTCGATAAAATTTAATATTAAATTAGTTTTTGGCAAACACAATGTGAATGAACTTGATATGAATTGACGTGGGAATTAAAAATGAATTTTAGAAAGTTCGTACACGTAAAAGAACCAATAGTTTAGTTGTTGCTTATGTAGCACTGTTGTCTGGCTAATTTCATGAACTAAATATTTATAAAGACAGCGCGGCGTACCTTTTAAATATTGACCATATTAATACATTGTAACGTACTTACGGATTAAATATGTGTAATGTTGAATAGCTCTACTCAATAGTTATGTTAGTATTGGTCTAAGCTTATACACCAGTTATCTAGACTCTTTACACTTTACTTTTCATATCTATGAAGACTATCCATATTTGCTTCCAGTGCCTACGTTGAAACCTCAAGCCTCCGTGGCCTCGGCCTCCGCCCTCTGCTGCTCCAGGCCGTGAAGGTCACCTCCAACATCTCGTCCTCCAGTGGCAGCGGCGGCTCCAACTCCTCCCTCTCCTCCACCAACGCCGGCTTCTCCTCCTCTCCCATTGGCCAGCCTCAGCAGTCGTCGTCCTCGGTGGCCTCCAGGATGACGTCCATGATGCTCATGAGGAAGAAGCACTCAGCGCCCAGCTTCCTCTTCAATGGGTCCAGGAAGAAGAAGAGTGGCAATAGTGGAGCAGCTCAGCAGAGGTAAGGCAACCAGAGGCATACATATACACTTCATAAACATGTCAATTTGCTTTAGCTTCTTAAATATAAAGTTCATGACTTTTTATCTAGTTATTTAAGTTTATTCTGTCGTTTTCAGATCTGGTCCCACTCTAAGCCTCAGTTTCATGCGGGGCAACTCGGTCCCAGCGCCACCACAGCAGCTACAAGGCAGCTGCAAGGAAGACGGGCAGCAGCATGCAAAGGCTGCCAAGAGATCAAGTGCTTTGTAGTGAAATATATGACTTATGAAGTAATAGTGTGAAAGGATATTTATGGCAGTATGAATGATTCGCAGCAGAGTATGTGCAGACAGTTAAATTACCTTATTTGAGAAATTCGGCAGCATGCTTAGTATTTATTGCAACTTTTCCATTCCACATACCTTTACAGAGAAAAGGAGAGAAAGTAGATTCATTATTTTTTGCAAACGATATGAAATATTCAAATCTCATTCCTGTATAAAACTTTGGCATTTAAAATATATCCGACCATGAATAAAATATGAATATATAAATTACTACATATGACCGCAGTTTAAATTGTTAGTTGTCTTTGTATCTTATATGTAAGTAACTAAGTGTGATACAAAAGCATGCGGAGCAGAAACTATTTTACATAATATTTGCAAATCTTTTCTCTTCACAATATAATTTTGTGTGTTTTATGGTCTTTTCTCGTGATAAACTGCTATTGTACGTTTTCCCACTTTTTAATAAAGAGAAAGAACACGGCATTTAATGTGTATTTTAATCTCAGGCCTTGCTGGATTCATGTTAAACTTGGAGAAGAAAAGGTTAGCTTCATGTGAGACGAATTTAACATTACTACTTTCAAAGTTTAATTATGGGTGTACCTAAACAAATCAATCTTGTACTTTAACAGTTTTGTGGGTTAAGTGTCATACAATTAAAACACATAGGTATAGCTCTATTTTCTGTCTTACTTTGCATCAGGCGTATTTGTCTAAATCCTTATTTACATAGTAAATGTCGAAACCTCCTCTAAGTAGGTTTTATTTATTCAGTGTACTACAAAATGTATGTCGTACAAGAATTGGAGTTGGAGCATTACTTTAGTTTCATGGAAATCACAAATGAAAACCCGAGTCAGTGCTACTAATTCCACAAACATAAAAGTGCCATTGTAAGTCCTTTAAACATAATAACCGTTATTATGCTGTTATTAAGGATAATCGCAATCAGACTTTGCGCTGTAGAAGGTTTCTTTCCTCCGTATTTCTTCCCCTCGCCTGTTCCTAAAAATGAAAGCCAGGGTGAAACACGTTAGCAATCAATTCGCGATTAACTCGAGCTAAGAAGAGGTTGGCTGGTAACCCTCTCAACGGAAATGAAGCATGTATTGATGCCTGGGTTATATGTATGGTGTACTTTCCGTATAATACACGTCTGAATTGCTGATTTAAACTGGATTATTTTCGTGTTATGTTGACAGCCGCTCTGAGCTCCTCAGCAGCTTGCTACCTTCACTTTTTCACTTTCCCTCGAGTTGCCTTTTTTGCATGTTGGCAGTTTAATGCACAGAGTGGAAGTAAGTTAGGCTACTTTTTTGCAAAGATGAAGGAAGTCTTCTTTGGATTTGTAGATTGTATTTCATTAAATAAAGGTTAAGAAATGACTTTATTGTCAATTCTGAAGAGATATCTATAAATGTTAGAACAATTCTTTTCACTGTTTAACTCGCAATTTTTTGTTAAACCTCTCTAGTCTACAATTTTATACTTATTCTCATTGCATATTCGTTGCACGTCGCTCGCAATTTGTTGTACTACGTACAAGAGTAAAGGGGAGACATGCCACATTGGATTCGAATAGAAAAGTCATAAACCTAAGCAACTGCACCTCACTGCTCAGTTATAATTGTTTCCCATATTGAGCAATTGTGTTTAGAACACGAAACGAAGCCGATATTTTCTAGCTTCTTTTCAACTTTTGGCTAAATGAAACCTTACTTTCTTTTTCTTCGTTCTGCAGGTGCCTTGTTAAGACTTTTTGAAGGCATATTGTTTAGAGACAATTAGGACTGACAGTTAAGGATAGAAAACTGTAGGCATTGAAATCGGTGCAATGAGATACAAACATGGGTGCGACAACTTTACAAGACATTTTATAAGCACAGCATGGGATTTTGTAAAGTTACTCAACCTACTACAGAACCCTATTAAGCTCATCAAATTACGTCAAATGAAAACATACAACTTTTATTCGATATTAATATTATTGAATCTCACACTAACTTTTGCTTCCAGTTTCCTCTTGGTCCCAATTTTATTCAAATTAAATCATCGTTGAAACTTAAAACTTTTCCTGCTATTCTTACACTCCAAGAATAACACGAGGCGTTTTTCGACTTTGCGCTCTATTTTTCTTATCTATCTTCCAGCCTATAGACCAATGATAGAAAGGTAATTAAAAGGCTAAATAGGATCCTATCAAATATACATTATTTTGCACAAGTGTTTGGTATGATGAAAAGCGAATATTGTTAATGAAGGTTCTTGTTAAGTATTTTACACACAGAACATGTCCTATACCAGACTAAAGCCGTGTCCTATACCACCAAATGAAAAGGTAGTATTTATAAATATTATTGTGAGACCTGTTCTAATATATCATTGGCAGGAGTCTTTAAGACCGTTTTAATTTCAGCTTTCCCTACTTTCTCGCAAGCTGTAAATTGCCGCTTCGTATCGGTTTTCTGAAAAATATAGCTGACTGCTAATTAATATTCCTTTCCTTTTTTACTCATTTATATATTTATATATTTTTTCCGAGAAAAAGGTTGTTTGTTTTTAAGTTATAATAATCACCCGATTTTAATGTGCGAGTTAAAAATAACCATTTTTAACGACACGATCAAAAGCGGACATTAGGCCGTGTCTACATTGGAATAAAAGTAAGAATAATTTCGGAATATTATTCCTTCCTTTTTTGTCTACCAGTGCGCGAGCAAAAAAAGAAAGGAATATTATTCCTCTCCGGAGAATATTATTCTCCTCCTCAAGAATATTATTCTCCTCCACAGGAATATTATTCCTCCTTTTCCCGGCCAGCCTCCAGCAAGTAGCACAGAGACTGCCTGCCCAAAGAAAAAAAGGAAGAGAATATATTCTGAAAATATACCGAAAATATTCTTTACTTTTATTCCAATGTAGACACAGCCTTACAGCAACATCCGTTCTTAATCGCTAATTGAGTTCCTGTTCAGACTTAACGTTGGGTTTTCCTCGTTTACTTCGTTAATCAGTCGTAATCGTGGACTAATTGCAACATCACGGAAGTACAATTAAGCTGATGTAAAATAGCAGTTAAGTAAGAGCTGGTGTCACAGTTTTTTATACCAAGGGTTTAGAAAAAGCTGTAAAAGTGCCGATTGCACTTCCCGTACCAAGACTTAATGAAGGAGTCTCAGAATAGATCATAGACTTCTAGAATTATATAGTGAGTAGAATACCACATGTCTAAAAATATCTGATTATTCTATCCCGACACTCCGTTCCATTCATTCATCGATAAATCTAGATATGTAATAATGTATTTGCAAACTTTCCCTCTCTTCTCAGTTCTCACTCGGTTGTATTCTTGTAAATCCACATGGGAAATAAATGTCTTAACTTTTATTTTGGAAATGGTCAAATGCATCCGGAATACATTTGTTATTTTCATATTGATAATTTAAGTGTCAGTAAAACAGTTACTAAATTATGTAGCAAACCCATATATTTCTATAATATGTTGCACACAAGATAATGTAAACTGGTTACAATATATTTTTATAGGACATCTAGCCTAATAAAATCTGAACAAACAAACCAAATCAATAAATGTTTCCAATTAAAATATAACTACATATCACTTGTCCCAAAATTATTCCCCGTTCCCATCTGCCCTCCACTGCCGGGATATCTCTATCTATTGACCCGTGAAAAAAAAATCCTTGCAGGAAATAATATATAGAACAAGTGGGGACACTGCAAAAAAGAAAGAGTTATTGTCGTTTACCTGGTACAGGGTGGGCCGAGAAACTTGTATAGTGTAAAGCTAATGTAAATGGAAGGTATAATGTACACTTCTAACCAAAGCAACGAAATAGTACTGGCTTTAGTTTTGTTTAAAAACATTTTAAACTCCTTACCCTGTATTTTTTCAGGGCCTATCTTGTGGGTGTCACCGGTATTTTCTCTCTCTCTCTCCGGGAAAGGCATAAATCCCCCGGGATCAGAAGCGAAAAGAAAGGGAATAAATTCGAAGGTTTGTTTCCGGTCTCAGGACCAAAGCAAGGTCGTATGTTAGACCTTCATTGTTAGAAATTGTCTTGTAAGTGCATTGTTGTTGGGTAATTTATGGATAGATAAACAATATCCGTCTGTTGTTTGACCTTGAAGTAAAGCAATAAATTGCGATCATTTCCAATAATGCATGAATTTATTTCAACAAATATCACTATTGCAAAATTGACATTTTATATCATATCTGGCATGTCAGTTAGTGGTATTTGAACTAAAATAATATTACCGATATTACAAAAATGTGTGACATTTCTAGAAGTTTTTGCATTATTTAAGTAATGCACCATCTTGAATCTTTTTGAATATATGTCTTTTCTTTCCCGGTTATCTGAAACGTCTGAATCGTCTTCTTAGCTGAGCAAATTGCTTAAGTCAGCGAAAACTGCAGCTGTTTATGTGAAACATGACTATTGAAAACCAATGAACAGTTGAAGGTTTCTTTTTCCCCATTTTTTCTTTTAGTTTACTGTAAGAATGAGCAATAGACAGTGTATATACGTATATTCAAAGCTAAAGTCTCAAGCAATATTTTCCCGGCAAAAACCTTTCTTCACCTGTCTTTCATAATTAGAATAGAGAAACCACAAGCCATTTTTCTCTATTGGTGTTAGCAACAAAAGTTTCGGCCTAGCCCATCATTAAGGCTGCTCCCAGACTGGCCAGTTTTGCAAAAACTGCAAGCAGTTTTTACATTTCTGCCATCCTTTTTTGCGTTTCTGCCGTCCTTTTTTCAATTTCTGCCAGCAGTTTTTCTTTACTCCCAGCCAGCCAGGCATGCTGAGTAGAGGCAGAAATGCAAAAACAGCGTGCGCGAAAGCGGCCTAATAATTAAGCATTAATATTTTATTAATAAAACGTAAAAAAAAATTAATTCATGAACCCACTGTGCAAAGTTGCTCATCTTCAAATAGTTTTGTTTAAAAAAGAATCTATCAACCACACGACTTTTTAATCATATGCAGTGCACTATATTGGCATTCTAGGGAGCAAGTTCATGATTAGATTACAAGCTTATGCAGTATGGAAAACCCGACCAAATATTGCTACTAGCATTGAAGCCTATGCATATGCTTGTGACATATTGGCTGTTATGAACATGCCCATTTTTAAGTGTTTTATATCTAAAATCTTCCTGCTATTATTGAACAGCTTTAATGGGAGAATAACGTACTTGTTCTTTCTAAAGGATATTGTAAGCATATATGAGATACTGTCACTACATGCATATTTAATGCTTTGACTCATAATGATTATTCTAGTAACTGTTATTGGTTAAGGAGTTTAAGCTCCTGAAAGGCATTCTAGTCGTGTTTTAATCCTGACATACGATCTCACCTTTCATTGCGTTTTACTCATATTATATTTCGGGATCCCTCCGGGTGTTCTTGGCATCTTAACCTAAACATAAAGGCTATTATATCGCTGATGATGCTTATTTTTAACAGCTTCAGGGTTCATATGTGGACTTTAATCTAGTGATGTGCTTTAATTGCAAAAACAAAACAAAAAACATTTTTACAAACAGATTCACACTTATCTTGATACAGAATGATTTCCCGCGGGAAAAAAAGGATTTTCAATTTATAATCGGGCATTTTCGGTACTCAACCCGGCCGAGTCGACCGTACTTATAGAAGTAAATGCATACAGTGATAATTCGTTAAAAAAATCAGAAATAATGTAAATGTATCTTTGCAAAGTTTCACATTACTTATATAGTCACTCGTTATATCAAAGTAATTCATAAATTGTTATGCATTTCGAATTTGCACTTCAGAGACATGTCAACACTGTTGTCGTTGCCAAATTTAGATTCTCTTCCATCTGGATCACGGATAACTCATCAGATGAGTCTTGTTTGAGCAACCCAAGCTCAGCTGGGGATCATTTTAATTCATTTCAAGAAGGGAAAATGGGACTTTAAAGAAGTTTAAGGCAGTTTGAACGGACGAATATGGTAAATATTGTCTTTTCACAATTGATTAGACTTACAAAAAGTGAAATATAAAAGAAGTGTTTAACTGAAAAAGAACGTATTAGATATTAAAATGTAGATAACTTTACTTCTTCAAACGTGCTTTTCCTCTTCAAAATCAACAATAAGCTGTAAATAAACCATCTCTTATGTCACAAGGGATTTGCGGCAACAGTGGTTGAAATGTTATCAAAATACAATGGCATGTACTTGAAGGAAGAAAGAGGAGAGAGAGAGAGAGAGAGATGCGAGGACAGACCAATAATATGCAGGATTAAGTCGAAGTAACAATGTCTTGCTTGATGATGCTTTATAGGATAAGAGTGCATTTTCGCATGTGCATCTACATTAATTGACAAGTAATGGCGTGCAAATATTGTTATAATTATTTTTGTTTATACAATACTTATGTAATGCCATATCAAATTGTCAACTTTCTAAGCTATATCATTAATGATATGTTTTTCTTTCCTGATATATTTGGCTTTTTAGTTGGGTAGCAATTGACATTTTGGCACAGTTTTCCTTTGTATACCATTTTATGCAAATATTATTCCAAACTCAATATAATGACCTCTGTATTCAAGCCTAAAGCAATATAAAGCATACAATTGCTCCATTTCTTGTTTAGATCAATAAAATGAACTTTTTAACCCCCAATTTATTTGTGAATGACAATTTTACGTTCGATATTTGGTTTCCGGAACTTGTTATTATTGTAGTAATAACATCATATTAAATCTGAACATATTTTATGGGCAGATGACGAGAAGAGTGAAGGTTGTTTTTGTTATGGCGGCATCAGGTTACGAAGTTTAGCATAAATATCAAGTTTTATTGTTATAGTTGATGTTTTGCCCAAGAAACATACTAAGAACCAAGGGTATAGAGAAAGGACTAAGAACCTTGCTTGCTATAAACCAAGTTAAACGTTATTGCAAATATGCGCAAACGTAGCGTACAATATTAGAAACATAACTATTAAATTGTGAACAATATTAAGCGCCAATATTTTAAACCACCACCCAATAAATTAGGAAGTATTTATAAGGGTTTAAAAATCTGCATAGGAATGTTCACAGTTTCATATAAAAAATCCTAATTAACTCATTTGAGTGAAACTTATAAATTGACATATTGACATGTTTACAGTCTGTAAATCTCAATGCGTAGTTCACTGTTTAATTAGTCAGAGCTGCTGAATACATGGTTAATTTAAGCATCATTCTTCTACTGAGCATAAAATTCCACCTTGCATTCTTATATTTCATAGCGGCACGAGAGGAGGTTAAGTAGGGAATGCACAGTGGTTTAAAATGGAATTATTTAAATATTTTTTATTTAATTTTATGGTAATTAATATTATGTTTCATATCACAGTGGGTTTCTATATATAACGGCTATTATGTGCACATTGAAACCACTGTGCACATTCCATTCCTCTTTTTAAATGTCATGAGTTCAAAGTTGGCTTCTTTAACACTCATCCACAGAAAAATGAGGGCCTGGCTGCTCGAGTTATCTTTTTTTTCGTGGTTTACACCCAAACACGAGCTTCACTTTTGCTTGGAGCAGAAGGAAAGAATACACATTAGGGGTCTACAACACTGTCTATCAATATCAATAACATTTAACGTTTATATATTATATATATTTAGTGACTCTGAATATAAATAAGATATATAAAATGGTCTGTCTTTAGAGTGAAGTTTGTTTCTTAGTATCTCAGCATATATTTGCTATTGTAAGAGATTCCCAAACCCCTTGCTCTGGGGCTGATGATGCTAAAAATACTGTTCAGATGCTTTGAAAAAAACATGAGAAGTCGGCATCATGCCTAACAGTCACAACGTGAGAATAAATTAAGAAGAATATAAGCCAGGAATTGCACCTCATTTGAGCAAATATCAAATTTTTCCTCTTTAATGCTGTTGCTCATTATTAGGCCCTAGTAACGGTTATACTTCACATCAAACAACAAGAGCATACATGAAATTCAAGACAAGATGTTTATAACATAGATATCATACTCTTTATGTAGACGAGTTGTATCAGATGAGAACCGATATCCTTTCAAGCCCCAATCTCATGATCCATCCTCTAGACTCCACCACCTACCCCTCTCATTGTATCTCCTTCTGTTGCCGCTCTGAGGCGCTGCCATACATATTTAGTGCCCTATTGTCGGGATCATTTTTGAATGCCAAGTTGGGGAAAGAAGATCGAGAACCGCTCGACCTTTAAGGGCCATCTTACTCAAGGAGGAGAAAATGAACTATAGTTATGTAAAATGAACTAAGTAAAGTAATAGAGCTGCCCGCCGAGATTTGTTTCAGGTAAACGCATACCAGTTGCATACCAGGCGCGGAGTTAAGATATTTCTTTTCCTTAAATCCGCACTTTCATTGATACGAGAAAACGGAGAAATGCATGCACACATCTGCAACTGGTATGCGGCATCCCGTAACAGAAACGAATCTCGGCGGGTGTGCCCATTTGTTCCTTTGGTTGGATACAGCTTAATTAAATAAAGAGTATACTAGAGTAGTAAGCTATACACTTCATGGTATGATAAATATTTTGGTATCGTTCATATTGTTTGACTTAGGTTCTCAACAGGACTGTTATTCCTATATTTACAGGATAGAATTGTACAACCTTGCATATAATGATGATAATTATAACGGATAGCCCTTCAATTCAAATTCCCATTATTATGCATAGTTTACTCTGATATATTAAGTGTTTAAAATAGCTTATGAATTTAGCCTTAGAACGAAATGTCTATGTTTACTTTGGTGTATTCCAAAGGCAATAATTACCCATTGAACCCAAGGATCTTCCTTCTTACGCAGAGCCCCGACTTTTTACCGCAAACATGCTTTGTAATTTGGGCACATCTCTATAGTTATCTGGAGTAAACAGCACGAAAGTAGAGTCCAAAATCAAACCCATTATTATAAAACACACTAATAGGCATTAAATGATTGAATGTAAAGCCCTCGCTCAGTAAAAGTAGTTTTCTTGGAGAATGAGGTGTCTTTTAGCCCTTTTAATTTTATATGACACAAATTTGTCCTATTAGAGCAAGAAAGTCCATGAACTGGTAATGGATCAATAATATTATTAAGGTTTTATGTTTGATTCAGTGCAGTAGTAAGGTCAACTCCTTACAAGTGAAAATGTCAAAATCTCGCGTTTGTTTCCCTTTGTCATGCAAATAGATCTCGGGGATTGCTTTCGTGCGAATGTTCCGTGTGTCAAATCGGTGCCCTTTTTGGTTTGACACCGGCGTAATTACAATGTTTGTGTTTGAGGTTTGAACAGGTTTGAAGAAGATATAACTTATGGCGTTATAAGATTAACTGGAGAACAGTAAGCATAATATTTATGAAATTATACTTTTCTGTTTCCTTTTGTCCAATCAAGTGGCATTTTTGTGATTTTACACACATTTAATTTTAGCTACATTGAGACTGACTCATACGCCTTAATTTTAGTCATTACCCATAATATATTTGTATTCACTCTTCAAAAGCAAATTAGTATAAAACATTTCAAAATCCTTAGATTCCTGTTAAAACAGTTGAATGACAATAATTTATAGCTGTCAAAACGTGCATACCATTGACCCTTGAAATAGAGGATCGATATTTAAGGCAATAGCATAATTATGTTAACTCAATTTTCTCTATGTGATACATAACCTCTCAATACCATAAATCACGATCACCATTCATCTTCTTTCTCTCTTTCTCTCTCTGTCTCTCTCTCTCTCTCTCTCTCTCCCATTAACCACCGTTCTACCAGACAGTTCTCTTTGTTTTAATCTCTCTTCCTAATTTCATTTCTGCTCCAGAAAATACCATCTTTATTATTATGTAACAGTGCCATTGAACTGTAATGATTGCTTTTGGACGTCAATGTCTGTGGTAGCCGGCAGCAGACACAAGTGGTAGGCCTCAGAAGTATGTGTTTAGAGAGGGAAGAAGGTTGACGAGCAATACCGATGCCCTCTGTGTAAAAATACTTTTTATTAATTTATTAACTTTATATTTCAATAATACTGACTGTTATTACTTTAAGTAAAGTTAAATCCGCCGAGTTTCCCTTCCTATTCCGCGTGAAAGTTCATGCTGTAAACTTTGCGTGAATTTTCACATCCGCAAGATTAAGGTAAATTAGAGGCAAGAATAAGAACATTAAAGTCCCCCATGCCAATCTTGTGTCTCATTTACCTTAATCTTGCACATTAACTTTATTGCAAAGTTAACTGTGTGAACAAAACACTGAAAGAAATTCGGCGGGAAGTGTAGTGCTTTTATAATCAATTACAGTTGTTTATTGATATCTAAAGTAGGTGGAATGGCTTTCAAAATGTACGTGTATGTAAAATAATATTAACTTGTCAATAACAAATTACAATAACTGTTACATATATGTAGTATGAAAAATATCACAGAGGGTTCCAAGCCACTTTTTAATCTCGCGTGTTTTCGTTAATTCTCACTCTCCGTGTCGTGGTATGCTGCGGTTTGTGTTTTTCGGTTGTTGGTACCCAGGGAATAATATTATTATCATTTTTAAGTTTAATCATTGTTCTAAATTGAGCATAAATAAAGGTTTTAGGGTAACAAATACAACTATGTTTAGTTTGTTTCGGTATTATAAATTCCTAAAATACGGCAAATATTTTAGATTGAGCCTAATTTTGCCAAATATTTACTTATATCTTATTAATACCATTTAAACATGTAAAAATATCATTTAAATGGATCAAGCTTGTTTAACACCCGAATGCAAACTGTTAACAACGATGAAATTATCAAGAAAAATGCGTGGGCCGTGGAAAGAACATTTTTCAACGCCTCTATTTCCAAGACAATAATCACTGCTTGTTTTATGCATTATACGTCTCTCTCGTTCTCTCTCTCTCTTTCTCTCTCTCTCTTTCTCTCTCTCTCTCTC
>LR140931.1:0-14340 GCA_900659605.1 Tisbe holothuriae | reverse complement strand
GTGTTAACATGGATTTGTAATATAAGTACCTCGGTTTGCTCTCATATTTTGTTAATAACATTAATTGGCTAGCTAATGATGCATGCTGTAAGTCAAGTGAACATCAGCGGCAGACACTGTATCCATTACTAGTGAAACATAATACAAGGACAAGGACATAATTATATATTTTCAGGCTCCACCGAACGAAGCTCCCATTTTAGTCGTCGGCCCCCACGCCACGTTTGTCGACACCATGGCTATCGTGCTGAGCAGGGCGGTGCCAGTCGGAAAAGCTGAGTTCGTAAACGTGCCAATCATCGGAAAGATTGCAAAGTTTATGCAGGTGAATATGTTGTTTTAATGGTGTATTTCTAAAAATCAACATTTTAAAGGTACTTTTATTAATCAGAATCTTGTTTGTTCAAGGTTCTCTTTGTCAAACGGGAAAGCGCAGAATCGAGGAAAAGAACGTTGGACCGGATAAAGAAGTATGCGCTCGATGTTCAGGTAAGGAAGACGATTACTGAAGTATGGAAAAATATTACAGGCGTAAATGGTAATTTAGGATTAGCCGTCTTATAATGGTCCTATTTGGGAACCGGAACTTTTGATGCCATCTTATACATTATTGTATTTTAAACATTGAAGCGTATATCGATGTAATCCCCATACTGTGCTGTTTTGCCTGTGTATTATCCCCTCTCACCCCGGCCCCCATCATACAATGACCGTTAAAGTACGTACTACTTTATAATGTAATCCCCCTTTATAGTCAATGAGTATTATTAGATTAAGAATATAATTTTTCATTGTTTCCCATCATAAGTACTGTTCTCCTTACGTCATAGGGATACTTGACCGGTCCCTGTTAAATATGCCGTTTTCAGTTAAAAAAAATTAGCTTTGTAAATGGACTTAAAATGTATAAATACTTATTTTCAGTCTTCCACGATGACCAAATTCACCCGTCCCCTGCTCCTCTTCCCCGAAGGCACTTGCACCAACGGCAAGGCCCTCATCCACTACAAGGCGGGCGCCTTTGCCAACGGCGTGCCAGTGCAGCCGCTAATACTACGATTCCCATCCAGACCGGACACCGTCACGTGGACATGGGATCAGGGCTACGGCGCGTATGGATGCTTCTGGCTCACACTGTGTCAGTTCAACACGAGAGCGCAGGTAAATTATGTAAAAAGAACCCAACAGTAATTAAATTCTAGCTTCATGTGGATGCCCCTGGCTAAATCTGAGTTAGTACAACATTTCTATTATTATTACGTACATTCATATAAAAAGATTGTATAGCCTGGCCAAGGAACTCTGTAGTTGTGCCGCTACCGCGGTTTATTGTGCTACTACTATGTACATGTGGTAGCACAATAAAGCGTTCCTTGGCCTGACTCACCCTGTTAAAAGAGCAATTATTTTAGTAACTTGATATTTAATTATTGTAATGGAGCTAATGAGCAGTTTGAAAAATGCGTCTTACACATACACATTATTAAGATGGGTAATCCCCTTGTTATATGGAAGGGAGAGCGCCTAATTGAGTGGGTCAAGGTAATGCGTAGAATATAATATTTAATTTCCAGTGACAAGGCCAGTTTTCTCTTGTTAACCGCGTTTATGTTAGATGTACGTCTTAATGGAACGTGGGGGTCAAAATTAACGTTAACTATTGTTCAGCGGTGCTATCCGTTATTCATTCAAGATAGCTTAAATTCGTACAAGTCTTCATTTTCTCTCTGACTCATATCATTGATGTTTCCCGTGTTTTCCTTCTACAGTCAGCATTTTATGTACGATAGAGAGTCTAGGGGAGCTTTTAAACATATACGAGTATAAGAACGATGATTTAGCTCTGGCGGCCGTTCTTTTAGTTGAATGGAAGGATAATCCTTCTGTGAATGCCGGAAATGAGCTTTTTCGTTGTATATTAAAACACAACATATGTAAAAATGCATTCAAATGCAAATAAAACCGCAAATGTAGAAAACATAGCGTTGCATGATAATAAATGAGAGAAATACATACAGAGTTGATATTTATTCAAGATCCAAAAAAATACATGTTCAAGTATTTGTTTTTGTTGCAGTTAACAGTTAATAAAAAATAATGCTTTTTATCATAAGACTATGATTTAAAAAATGATTTTGATACCTAAATAGACACCCAATAATGTTTTTTGTAGCTGCAAAGGCTCTTTAGTTTAAAAATATATTTTTCAAGACTTTAATTACTGTCGAGTTAAAAAGCTTTTCCGTCATGACAAGGCAACTTCAATTGGATGGATTCTGTCTGGAAAGTTACTTAAGTAACTCCGGTATATTGCGTAAATAAGTATGGGCTAAAGAAATTGTAACATAACTTCTTATGGCAGATTTACGTATAGATCTCATTAGAACAGAGTAATTACCAGGAAAATTAGACCTCTACAATATATTTAAAGCCTTTGAATCCGAATGGACTCAGCTGTTCTCCGGAATATCTCTCTTTCTGGGTGACGTACAAAGGGTAGATCTAACTCATTAACGAAGAAACCATTCCGCCGTCAATGTCATACAGAATACAAATCCTGAAGTTTCAAATTTACTCAGGGGATTTTATTTGTCTGACCAGTACGTTCTAGAACAAAATTAAATTTTAATCAAGTGCCCATTTTAATATAAAACCATACTTTTAGCTGGAGTACCTTCCCGTGTACTTTCCGACGCTGAGCGAGCAGAGCGACCCTCCGCTGTACGCGCGCAACGTCCGCGCCGTCATGGCCACGGCGCTCGGCGTGCCCGTGGTCGACCGGCGGCTGGAGGACGGCAAGGAGGCGGCGGCGTCCCGGGAGGTGCTCAACATTGACTTTGGCGACACGGAGGATGAGGAAGACGACGGGCAAGACCCGAAGAAGATGGGATATTCGTATATTGACTTTTCGGGGAATTTGGGGCTGGTCTCATAGTTGTATTGATATAATGGTAACGGAAAGAAATCTCATATATGCCTCTGTGAGGTAAACGTGTAAACGTCTTTCTATAATGTATTAATTTCTTGAACATATAAATAAATGCATTTTGAGAACTATAATTGGGAATGGGATGCATCATGATGCAAGATATTTTCGGTTTCGTATCTATCTAGAATTACCAGTAAAAGTCACATAAAATTCCACAAATGCACAGTAGATGCCTTATGTCCCTGTCAAACCAATACAATGCTATCGTTTAATCTCATATGCAATGTTTGACCAATTGTTTGGCATTCTGTCTGGTAGCAGTTTTTCCTCTTGCAAATAAAGCTAAAGTGTACTCGTTCTTGTTTCTAATACGAGTTACTCCAACACTCCTAATCTCTAACCAAGATTTTATATTCACGATAATACGTAATACAGTCATAAATAATTTTGGAAGACACCAATGTGACTCCTCCGGTCATAAGTTAACGACTACAATGAAGGGCCGAAACAGGTCCAACGTACGGGCATCTTTAAAAGTGACCGACCGCGTTTAGAGCACGGTTTCGGTTTCACAGAAATGCTTTGAGCGTTCGGTAATCCACTGGTTTGTGTTATTTCTCCTCCAAAATGGGGGATGCAATTGAGACGAGAGAGGAGCTTGTCAACGATTTTGAGGACGTGCTGAAATATGTCGGAGGATGGGGGAGATATCAGAAGATTCTGCTCGTATTCTTATGGTAAGGCCTTTATAACATGAACAGCATTTTCACGGTCAAGTTAAAGTCATACCATCGGCTTTTAAACTATGATTGTATCAGTTTCGCAGCATTCCTATTCGCCTACACGACCTATCCACCCATATTATACCTCTACGTGCCAGATGGGCACTGGTGCCAGCCTGGGACCGATCTCGAGGCCTTGGCAGCATCCGCGGGGCTCAGCAATGACGAGTTACTCCAATCGGTCATTCCTCTGGAGTCAGACGGTCGCAGGAGCAAGTGCACAATCTATGATGTCAAAAATGAAGACGAGCTTAAGGTGGGAAGAAGGTTCTCAAAGCAACTTGTCGAAACGTGATGAAAAGTTCTTTGGTGTTATTTTCAGAGGCTGTTTGAGGAAAGTTCTGCTTCCGGATCGAATGTCACTGCTGCTGTGGATGCAGTTTCCTGCAGACACGGGTGGGAGTATAATTTAACCGACTACTTCACTTCGGTGGCCACTGAGGTGAGATGTTATTGCATATGTTACAGATTTTATAACAAGGTCCTATTATAACAACTTACGAAAGGACACTCAATTAAGGGGAAAATGCACTCAGGCATACGTATGTACGTGCCCTTACAATATAAAAATTTGTATAATCTAATGATGATAGTTAGAAAATACGACAAAATTAGAGCTTACATATTTTATCTTCTCCGCAGCAAAACTTTGTCTGCGACGACTCCTGGAAAGGTCCGTTCACCCAATCCATGTTCTCCCTCGGCGGAATCCTGGGTCAGTTTATCTTCGGCTACATTGCGGATAAGTCCGGCCGCCTGCCCGCCCTGGTGCTGACTAACGTGCTCAGTCTGGTCACTGGAGCGGCGACGACATTCTGCGACAGCTTCCTCAGCTTTTGCATTGTCCGGTTCCTCGGGGGACTCAGTTTTCCAGCTCATTATATGCTGTTCTACTTATTAGGTAAGGAAACCCGCTCATTATTGTATTAATTGATATCTTAAACCTCTGCATTAGCTCTAGAATATGTCTCCGTCAATAAAAGAAGCCTAATTGGAAACATGAGCTTCGCCGTGGGATTCATGGTCGGCGGGTTGTATCAAGCTTATCTCATCAAAGCTCTCGGAGACTGGAAACCCTTCTACTTCCTTCTAATGGGTCAATTCTCGGTGTTAATAATAGCGCTGCCACTGTAAGTACACGTATCATGCACACATGTCAACCTTGATGGAATTAACTCAAATTGCAGCTGCGTCCACGAGTCTGTCCGCTTTCTTGCCTCCAAGGGTCACATCGACCATGCTATCGATGTTCTCAAAAGCATTGCTAAGACCAATCGGAAGAAGGTGGATCCAGAAGTGTACGAGAGCTTCAAGGTAATTAACCCAGATTAACAACGATGAATGCCCTCATATGCTCTTCTTTATAATTACAGAGAATGGTGGAGTATAAGCAAGCCACTGAGGGAGAGTCCCCTTCATGGACACATCTCTTTAAGACGCCAAGAATGCGGAAAATTTCCATCATTATGATCATACTATGGTGAGTGAGCATGAATGTCGATTTATAGAACAATAAACCTGCACACTAATAATTGAGTATTCTCATTGGTAACAAAAGAGGGTGTATCACAGAAGATCAAACACGGTCTCCAGGGATAACCATGTCATCAATGCCCTGCAAGCCAGGAACGGATGACATTATTAACAAAGCTATGCTGAAGACATGAATTCATTTCAGGTCCATAACTAGCGGCCTGTTTGACGCCCACTTGAGGAACATCGCCAATCTGGACTTCTCCATCTACGTGACGTTTACAATCTCAGCATGCTTGGAGCTCCCAGCGGATCTGCTCTCAATCCTGGGGCTAGAGCAGCTTGGTCGCCGATGGTCGCTCTCACTCTCACTCCTTGTATCGGGAGCGTTCATGGCCATGTGTGGGTTCGTTCAAGGTAAGGTATATTTTCATTTAGAATGGTCTGTAACCAGTGAAATCAGTCTTATCGGAGCAGATCAAGGCCTCGGTATTGGTCATGAAGTCGTAGAATGCAAAGGAAGGTCCATCTGCTGTTGAAGAGCCATGCATGAAGGCGACCATGTAGTAGTGGTCGCCAGCTGGGGCAATGGTGCCATTGTAGTAGGGCCGATGAAAGTTGGAGAAGCCATACGGGGTTAGATCTAAAATGAGCCCCTTTTGCTATTGCGCTCGATGCTCAACCTGTGTCTGTGTTCACCTGTGCCATCCGGATCCAGGAACTTGATCTCGTTCAACTTTGATTCATCGGTGATCTCGACTGAGAAGAAGACATTTCCGCAGGGACCGTCGCAAACACCTTTCTGAAAAGTCATAACATGAACATGGGCATTCACATAATAATTCTGCTTACATAGAACACTTCACCGCCGCCAGTCAATCCGTAACTTTCATCTAATAATATGAATGATTAAGCTGTAATCTTATGATCATTTAACGGCTAGACCATTACCCACGCACGCTGTATATATTGACGTGCCGGGGCCGACTGGGCAGCTGTCCAGTGTCGCGGCCGTTCCGTCCCCAAGCACACACGGCCGCTCAATGACCCGGGACATTCCGCAAGCGGCACCCATGCTGGAATCGCCGCAGACTCCGTCACTGGCCCAGTCTCCCCAGCTGGCTTCAAGACGAAGGCAAGCAATAGCTGGAAAATATTCATTGCTGCTGTGATATCAACTCTAAAATAGTACATTTATATATCGGGGGCCGTGATCGCCAGTCGTCGGGACCCACGCCCCGGAAAGTCGTGGGTTTGGATCCGTTAATTAGTTTAGCCACAGATGGCATTACTTAAAATGAGTTAGCGGTCTTTGTCCTTACCTGCCGGCTTATAATCACATGGCTTTGGCATGAACACTCCTCTTTTACGCTTTTGCCCGGAGAAGACGAGACAGTCGGCGTCCCTTTCCTCGTGACCCAACGGGGAGACGTCTCTGGCAATTGGCCCAAGGCCTTGGTCAAAGCGCCAGATCTCCCGGTGTTTACCCCCATCAGTGTGGGTAACTTTGGCAGCGTTTGTCCAGAAGATCTATCGCAATTTAATTTATTAAAATGCGGATAAAGTATGCAAATAGTTACCTTATGGATCCGTTTCCTTCTGAAGGCTTTCATTATTGCTACAGCATCACCGTCGTTGAAGAAGTACGGGACGCCAACTCCGCTGCAGGCATCGTCAGCCTGAAAGTATTAGGGGTTTGTAGAGTTGATTAGGGTTGCAAAATTCTTACCATTGGCGAAACTCCTTGCACTGACACGTACTCAGCTCCGTTGACTGTCACTGAGGCTGCATTGGAGGAAGATAATGCTGCTAAAAGGGTGAGTGTGAGTGGTAAAAGGATCATTTTGCCACTAAATAAAGGCTAGTGGTTAGAGAACCTTCGTATTCATAACTTTGCCGTATAAAGGGGACCCATATGTGCAAACGGGCACAATCAACTTCTCTTCTGACAATTTACAGGGTGCTTTATTATGTCATGGTATCTTCGATTTTTAATTCCCTGGAAGAGCTGGACCTGGTACTTTATAAGAACACGTGCGTTAGTAATGGGCTGCAGAAAAGATGTATCAAATATGTTTTAAAATTTCCCTTAAATCCGTGACTGTAGAGTGTACAAACCTCGACTTCCCCTGTATGGTAGAGTGATATTGAAACCAGATTAGGAACAAGTGGACAGACCATTTTACATAAATTGTTAAACTAATTGAGGCATAAACATGAAGGTTCAGGCAACAAAAAGTTGTACTTTTAGAGGGATTTTTGGAAATCATAAATCGTACGGCAATGAAGTCGGTTTTGTGGTGTGTATTTTTAAGAGATTTACTGAGATGATTTTGTGCCTAACATAACACTTCGATCATTTTATTAATAAATCCAGTTTGTGCTGTGTGCCATTAAAATTACATGTCACGGAAAAAAGAAGGGCGCCACGAACAATTTAATTTTAAGGATATCGATCCCTTCACTTTATCAAGTGCGCGTGTTATGCACCAAACTAAACTCATGTCCTTGCTTCCCCAGAGTATATCGTGACGACCATGGTGCTCGCCATGCTCGGCCGCTTCTTCATCACGTACGCCATGAACACGGTCATCCAGTACGTCATGGAGGTGTTCCCCACACAGCTGAGGGCTCAGGGGACGTCCATCGCAAGCGGGTTCGGCTTCATCGCGCTGTTTGCGTCGCCGTTTGTGGTGCACTCGGTAAGAGTATAAAGTATACTTTCTAAATGTCTAGGAATTTTAGTGTGGCGTGCCAGATTTGTAAAAGGGGGACTTGAGTTGTTGTTAACTTGTTATAATAATTGGCTTTAAGGTCTACATATAACTTATAGTCTTACACGTCCATTCATTCCAGTTTATGCTATATACAGTCTAGATTCTGTAGATATACAGAGATCTTTTATTAAGATATGTCCCCCTCTTGCAGAGTGTGCTCCTCCCCAGCCTCCCGTTCATCATCCTGTCGGCGGGCAGCTTGATCGGCAGCGTGCTCGCCCTCCTCCTGCCAGAGACCGCCGGCATCGAGCTGCCCGGAACCATCGACGAGGCCGAGACGTTTGGGGCGGACAGCGGATTCTTCTACATGCCTTGCTTTGGACGGAAGAAGAAGGAAGAGAAGAAGAAGAAGGGTCAAGACAACTTTGCAATGACATGATGATTATTGGCACCGATAAAGGACATCAGGGAACATAAATTTCTGTACTGTTAATACTGTTGAGCTGTTTCAAATTAGTTCCATTTTTATTTGTATCTAAGGAGCCTACATAATACGGAAGTCAGCTGACCTAAATCGCAGAGTTCTCTTTCTTATTTTACAGCAGATAAGTACTTAACATCCCCTGATAAACTACACACTGCAGTGTGAATCGATTCCCTGCTATAACACACACAAGTGTGTCTATAATATCGTGAATGAATCCATCTCCGCGTTGAGCCATGACTTAATTTGATGTAGCAGAGGGAGATCATTCGGATGGACCTGTAAACAATATTATTATTATATGATGTGAGAGGTTTCCTTTGTGAGTGAGGTATCTAATCAGCAATGGCGTACGATATATCGAATCATATTCACTATAATAATGAGAATACGTAATGTGCTCAGAGGGCAGAACATTCCTAATACGACTACTCAGCTCGCATTCTTTACAAGTATAGTGAGTAGAATGTAGCTAGCCATGAAGTGCTTATGCACTGCAGTTATAAGACAAGCAGTCTCTTAAGTACATTGTGCCATACGCTATATGTACTTTGGACATTATTGGCCATCATGAATATCTTATCTCAATCTGAGGGTCTCAAAGGGTTCCATAGAACTGATAGAACTGATCTGCTGATGGGGTCATGTGTTAAGGAGATGTATAGTAATATCCTATTTGCAGATGTCATCTTTCGGGCAATATAGTCGAATGTTACAATCTACTGTCCAACTTACACTATTCAATAAGATAGTTAACCCAGACTTGAAGTCTCATCTTCTCCCCTGCAATGCAGTTGATCCTTGAAAGGAGTTGGTCAAACACTTTGGCCTTGTTTGCAGACAGTTCAATAAATTTGCCCTTGCCTAAATACACACAAAGGTACAGACGGTCATATATAACTGTCGAACTGCTGATTTTATACAAGCCTTTACTTTAGTGTTAGAAGGGAAGCCTATAAAATAAATTTGTACGCCGTATGCAGATTCAAAACCTTGGAAGGGTAAATTTTAAATTGTAAAAAATTACCAAACTCAAATATGAAACCCTCAGTTCCAAGAAGAAGTACTTCAACGTGAATACAGATGATGACACAATGGAATCAATCAGCCAAAACAAAATACCCAAAAACCAATCAACCGTTTTTTCGTCTAGAAAGTTTTTCCACGCCACAAGTCAATGCCACATTGGATAAGTAAACAAAGAAAAAACAGTCTGGTGTCACTTTTCCCTATAATTCAGAAGGGCCTTCGTCATCTTTTTGCAGTAAGGGTCAGTGACCCCAAAAAAGAAGGGAATAAAAATAGCTCAAAGAGATTTTCTAATATTACATTTGCGGATTGGCTACATGTTGAGGATAACACCCAAGACCATATTATTGATCCTATTGTTTTTTTCTTTTTCCCCACACTGGCAGACAAAGCTACGAGAACACTCCCATCAATATTTAGTGGGACTTTCTTTCGTCCCTTCTCCATGTCAAAATAAGGAAAAATCTGACCCCGGTCCCCTAAAGATAAAGCATTATCTACAATAACAATAACACAGTACAAGTCTACATTGTCAACATGTATTCACATATGTCCTAATAAGATGAGAGGACAAAACTGTACTAACATGACGCGTTAATTATGTAGAGCATAGTGACGGAGCTTTCCAATCTCTGGAGCTTTTATGCCGGCGTTTATCGCTGTCTAGCGGGACTTAAATGCAGTGCATAGAATGAGATCGTAAAACTGGACATTCAGCCGCAATAAAAGGAATTTTTGATGAGTGCATGGGAGAGTAGTATGCGTTTCTGCAATAGTGACTCGGCAGGAGTATTATACCAAATGCAAAACTAGTTTGTAATAAGTCAATGCGACGGTTCTATTACACGAGAGAGCCGTAAGTCAGTTCCTTCCACTCGAGTAACTCATTTACATACAATTTTCCTCTTAGCAACGACGATTTATGGCTCTTACAGGAAGACTTTTCTTAGCCATACAACTGACCTTTTTAATTCTTCCTCCTCATTATTCTAGTTACACATTTTGTGTACTTTCGTCCTATTGAAAGGTAAGTTAACTAGGCGTTTTGGTTCAATGGCTCATTAGATGATCGTGCTAGGAAAATGATTAACAGATTATATGCTTAGTACGCTAAGGAAATGGTGTACTGCCAACAAGGCTGCAATATCGTGCGATAGAGTCACACAATGTGACTGGGCGGTAACTGCCGACAGTGTGCATGTATGCCATACATTGCATCACATGAATAATCTTAGCATGAATCGTTTAAGAGGAACGTAAAAAGACCATACGAAGTACCTAAACATATAATTGAAGGAATATTCATTTGCAAGAACAGATTCTGCCATTGAAAGCATTATGCCGGGCGAGTAAGTTAGTTGTAAATTTACATACCCGTATAATGCATCATGATTCTATTAACTCGATAGGAACATCACATTAAATGTCGTATTTATAACCTCATGAGTTGGGGGGCCGTGGTGGCTCATTGCCAAGGCGCCGGCCTGCGACAGTGATGGTCGTAGGTTCGATTCCCCCCGCGCCGCTAATGCCGGACCAGCAGGTCTAGCCACTAAAAATGCTTTTATAAAGCCACCCTTCACACACGCATTACGCGGCATCATACGCATTACGCGGCATCATACGCATTACGCGGCTTCATTGCCGAAAAATACCGCAGCGCCATCTAGCGCACCTCTGAGAACTGCGCTTGGCGCGAAAATTCAAAACTGCGCTTGGCGCAAAAATACGAATAACATCACATAAATAATAGGCTAAAAATCTAATCAAATTACTATATAATTGTTAATATAATGCCTCTGAGCAGGAGTTCCCCCACCTCCCAGGGGTGAAAGGGGGACACTTTCCATAATTGGAGGTTAAGCCATAAGGCGGAGCTGGTGGATGAGCCCGAAAGGGTAGTACCTTGGAATAAACCGAAAGCTGTGAAATAACAGTAGCGGGGATTAGGCCAGGGGCGATCCAGTGCTAAGTAAAAAAAAACTATGAATCATAGCTAGATAAAACCTGTATAGGTTTTTTGTTCTACTTGTACAGATCTGTGACCCATTACAAATTATTCTGGAATTTAAAAAGAAACAATCACCAATTTTAGAAGCTTTGCCAACTTAATTATTACTTATGCATATTTACTAACTGCAGTAGTCTGTCACAGTAGCCCTTAAGCCCTTTTCTGTCCCCTTTTGTTCCTTCTCCTTTAAGGGCCCATTTTCTTCTCTATTCTTTGATGATGTCTTTCCAAGCCATTTGTCGAGCTCTTATGACTTTTATTGACCGCATACAAGAGTCAATTATTTGCCGGACAAAAGTTGCAGTAATCATAATATAATGATATTCAGCAGAAAATATTATGAATCAATGCTACATACTATATTTACTCCGTAGTATCACTAATTCCAATATTATGTTAAAAGATCTTTTTATTTAAAGTACACGAAGGACAGAATACAAACCTTCTTTAAAGCATTTTCCTTTATTTCATTAAATGTATTTTAAACCAATATCAGGTCCTGCATGAAAGTGGTTAAATGTCCCAAAATACTTTCCCCGGTTTAACTCTAAGCCTTCTTTTATTGCGAGCATGCAAATAAGCAAGTAATTGCCACTTTTCTGGTTTATTGTGCGACATAACATTTTACCCCTCCGTAAAAATGGGGAGCAAAAATGCAGTTTCCTACACTTATCTGATAGAAGGGTATAAAATGCATATATAAAGTTTGCAAGTGAAAAGGGAATTTAGGGATATATTGTGCGTGGTAACCATTTTTGATATACCATGTACTAGCCCAGATACTATTTCTTTTTTTATGCAGATGAAAGTCAATAATAATAAATCGGCCAGGAAGTGTTTGGTAAACTCCTCCATAATGATTGTTCATAGGTATTAATCATTTTTCCATCTGTTGAAATAGTAGGCAAACCCATTAATAGCATCAAGCTGTTTACTATCAATACATTAACAAACTTATAATATGTTAATAATATATTAAAATTGTAGTTCTTTGTGCATTTGATAGTAACATAACCACGATTGACGAATCGTACGGGTATTTACTGTTCAGTGGGATGCATCATAAGGAAAAATGCAATTTGTCAAATGCACTATTTTGCACTTTTTGGACGGCTAACTTTTGAGTGGAATAAAGTAGGGGGAGAATACGAGATTTAGAATCATACGGTGGCAAAAAAGGCCTCACGAAACTTTTTAAAGTCCATTACGAACATCTGATGTTAAGAGAACATCCAATGTATATGGAGTTTGGAAACTTACATTTCAGCTGTATTCTGTAATGTAAAGTAGGCATTCGCTGTATTGTTAATAAAAGGCACGTGTATCTAAGACTACAGATAAGACAGTATTCTAAATATACTTGATAATGTCCATTTAAACAACTTTGTGCTTTCATTCCAGGTTCGTATCACTTCAAACCCCTCCCTCGATGCCTGGCACGGCGCCAGAGAGTTTGCTCAGCAGCCCGACATGGGCGGGTTCATGACCAGGGCTGAGTATGAGGAACACGGGACGGGTGGATATTTGAAGGAGCATTCCTGCTCAAACAGGTTCTACGCTACGCCGAAAGAAGACACGGTCGCGGATTAAGGAGATGTAAAGAGTTTAGTTTGTGAAGGAAATATCCAGTGTTTCGATCTATTCAATGTACTATCTAACGAAATGTATTCAGAGAGTACTAAACGAGAGTGGACCAGATGTAGTGGTGTGCTTTACTATAATATATATTTCAAATTTTGAGCCAAATTTATATTTCATATGTTCTGCATGATTAAGATACAACATAAATATGCGCGATACACTTTTAAAAATAACTTGCCTGTCTCAACCTTTATGCAAAAAATTACCATATACGAGAATAAATGACATTTTTGTACGTTACAGACGCAGCCACTTCACTGAAATATTATTCAAGTAATTCATCCATCATTAAAATTCACTCCTTCATTCTTTCATAACTCTATTTACAATTTGTTGATACATCATGGATATGTTTATATGCGAATTGGTTCTTTGGATAGAAACCAGAAAATCATAGTATTTTTTGTAATATTTGCCTTTTTATGTTTTGTTATTTAGGATATGACATGTACTTTATTTATGCTTTGTTTTAATGTATTAATTGTCAAAATCACATAACACTAATTTTTTATATATATGCAATGTACCAATTATAGTTCAGCTTCTTTTTGAATGTTTTAATATGTAGGGGCAACAATCCCTCTTTTCTGTCATATTTCACGCGTGCCGCAATGGAATGTACGAATTATTGAGCCAATGAGTCGTTATTCTGTCACTGCACTGCACCTTTTTAAATCATTGGTACCAAAATGTTCAAATCAGTTAGTCTGGATCGGCGCTCCTCAAAAACCTTGGCACTCCCTTGGGACCCCCGGTAATATAAATAGTCACTGGCCAGACATCAAACTTTCTTTTGTTTTTTTTTTCTCAAAAGTATATTTAGGAAACCAATTCCTGCATGGAATTTATTCACTCTGTATTCCACTTCAGTCTGTTGCAGGAGTATTCGAACCTACCATAAGATGAAAAAGTAGCATAACATTCAATCCTCATTCCTTCATAATCGTCTTAACCCCGGATTTTACTTCATTAATAATGCTGTAGGATTTTACTTCTCGTAACTTGTAAGCGGGGAACACAGAGACTCCTATTTTTGGACCTCTAGCTTTTTAAACTAAAGCGGTAAAGTCCATTAGACAATCAAGCATTTACTTCATAATATGGAGTGTCAAGCCTTCAGATACTTGTCAATATTACTTCATAATATGGAGTCTCCAGCTTTTACTTCAAATTGTCGTCAGCGATGGCACCGAGTCACAGAGCATCCTTATGAGCGACGTCCTGAACTTTGCGTCCTTGTAGCAGTAGATGATGAAGTTGAGGGAGGAGTTGAC
>LR140930.1:0-14342 GCA_900659605.1 Tisbe holothuriae | reverse complement strand
ACCGCTGCCCATTCTCGGAAAATGCAAGGCGCTCTATCCATTTGAAGGTATGACTAATGGCATGATATAGTTGTAAAAAGTTCTTCAGCACTGAGAACAAGCTCGGAACAAGATAAATATTGTGCGTTTTAACGTTTAACTTCTAACTTTCAGTGACGAGCGAGGGCAGCATCCGCATGGACGAGAACGAGGAGCTCTGGGTGATTGAGAACGACCAGGGCGACGGCTGGACGCGCGTCCGGCGCAAGGAGATCAACCCGGGCGACCCCATGCCCGAGGGCTTCGTGCCCTCCACCTACATTGACGTGTACGAGCTCTTCATCGTGCCTCAACCTGTGTGAGGACGAGCTGAAGAAGAAAGTGAGGCGCTGAATGGCAGCTAAGAAGCATATATGAGAAGATGATACTTGATGACAAACCCCCTTCTTCTCTCTCAATAGCAAAGTCAAGTCAGTATTTTATTAAAAAGTGAGAAAATGTTGTTCCGTTTAAGGAAAGAGTAAGATACATCCTACAACCATCTCTCAAATTCTCTTCTTTTTATCAAAGCTAAAGTAGACATTTTGTGTTTCGTCTATGAACGGAAAAAGTAGGAGCAGTTACTTGTACGCATTCTACTACTGTATATCACATATTCTAATATACCGTTATATATGAAATCCCTTCTCCTATAATATGAATTTTATGGATTAAAAGCTCCCACCACCTGGAAAGATAAAAAATACATACTACACAGTTCTCTGTTTCCCCACCTTTAATTATTGCTATGTCCGGTTTTTATGATTTGTAATCGAAAAGTCTCATTTTTGTGGGAAAACGGGATCTATGAAAAAAGAGAATAATATAAATGATTGATTAATTCAACATTGTTCCGTCTTTTATTTAAATTCTGAATATATATTCTTTGTATCTTGATAAAATATCGAGTGATTATTTTTGTTCAAATATTTGTCAATTTAATCTTCTATATAATTATAGTTTTAACAGCCCTCTTTCTATGTAATATATCATTAACCATCACCAAACTATATCCTAAAGCGTCCTTTGCAATGCTCCATTTCGTTCAGTATCACATTCAATTCTTCTTGTTGGACCGGATCCATTCTGCCTGATCCGGGTCAAAGTTCTCAAACTGCTCCTTCCGCTTGGCGGTCTCTCCGATGCGCTGCGGGGACGTGGACAGACTTCGATGCATCTGCTTAGCACTAGCAGCCCTGTGCTCAGACCTGTTCCTGTTGACGGACCGACACCACCACAGCTCTCCTCGCCGTCCATCTCGGAGAACGAATCCGGGCCAAAATGCAGTGCCCTGGCAGCGACCGCGACCTGCTTCGGCTTGGCTGGGGTCGCTTCGTCATGGACAGAGTTGTCCAGCACGCCGAACTTGTTGTTGGTCTTCACCAGAGGGCTGGACGGCTTTAGAGAGCTCTTCTTCGGCAGTAAGTGGTGTTTGGTATGCTTTGAGTGAGGTCTCCTGAATTGGGATTCCTCGTCCTGAGTGGTGCTTGGCACGTGAGAGGACTCCTCCGAAGAGGAGGCGGATGAAGAGGACAGCTCGCTGGTGGATGACAACCCGTTGAGTGGTGGGCTGCTGTCCTTGGGCGGGGTGATCTCCTCCAGTCGGCCAGTGGCGGCCACCCGGTTGCTGCTGTTATTGTTCATCCGGATTCGTCGCTTCTGCCTTCTGGACAGGGTGCTCGGAGCGGAGGAGGGCAGGAGCGGCGAAGAGCTCTTCGGAGCCCCAGATAAAACTGAAATTAAGAAGTTAAACTCCTGTACGCATTCCGTTTATAGTCAACAACTCTTACATTCTAAACTCCTCCTTCGGTGATTCACATTGCTTCTGTTTAGAATCGGGCTTGGATGCTGCTGCTGTTGGAATCGGGCCCCTCGAATATCCCCGCTAGGACGTCTCCTGCCCAGGGCAAAGGAGACCTCCTTCCGAGGAGACGCAGACTCCTCTTCATCGGAGACTTGCGGCGGTGGCACTGGTGTTGTAACGCTGATCTGATGCTGAGGACTGGCGTTCACTTCGGAGGATACGGAGACCGCGGATCGTTCAGAGCCGGAGGAGGAGACGAGGACAACCTTCGGCGCGTTGGCGACCACTGCTGCGGCGCTCTCTGCCGCGTAGCTGCGCATGCGTTTGGCGCAGAAGATCAGGAACATGACGCCGACGCCAATCTCGATTACCAAGAAGAGCACGTGGAACCCGACGGCCTGAAAATTGGATATGTTAATATCGAGGTACTTAGTGCTAATTAGTTCTAATTACCCAAGTGCTGAGCGTTTCCAGTGTCGTGTTAATGCTGAGCACTGCGCTGGCGAGCAGCCTGAGCTCCTCCCTGATCTTCTCCACCTCCTCTCGGTCACGTGCACGCTGCTCGCGAGTCTCAGCCAGCGCCTCGCCGCCCTGCCGCACCGACAGCTGAAGGTCCTCGATCTGCTGCTTGTACCTGACCGACAGCTCCTCCAGATAACCAGAGCTGAGCGTTACATTGCGCTCCAAGGCCTGAAATACGTTAATGAGAGTTTACGTGCGTCCGGTTTTCGTCCAAATTAACGAGACAAAAAGCTTTCATGACAATGAAAAGCACGCTCTTTTGTGACAACATAACATTACTCTCCCCCAAAACGGTAAAATGAGATAAAGCAGGCTACTGTATGTATAATAGTAATAATAATGGATCTGAGCCTTGCATATGCAGCTAGCAGAGAACGAAGAGACGAAAGTAGCCTTGAATGGATCGGTGTAACAACGGAAGTAGGGAATAATCCTTTTTCTTTCTTGTCTCTCCCGCTCGTCGTCGTCGTCTTCATTCGTTCGTTCCGCCCCATTACGCCGGCAGATCATGCCTCAGTGACCAGACAATGTACTTCAAGTGAAGCTTTTAACGGGGGAAAAATAAGACCAGCTCTACAACCCACTGCAGCTGTCTCTCACAATGAAGCGTCATTATTCATCTTTTTATACCCACGGAAAACAAATTAAAGAAGTTTTCGCTGTGAGTTACGAAAATGTAATATCATTGCCATTTGCCAATGAAGAGCAAGAGAGGTCAGAATCCATCATCCATCACAGCAGCGTTAAGCCTTTTCTCAGTTCTGCTGATCACTTGATCCCCAGGAAATAATAATGAAACACTCACCTTGATCTTATTGGACAGCTTCTGCCAGACAGACTCTTGTCTGCTGGCCTGGCTGCCGCCGCCATTTGTGCTGCTGCTACCACCGTTGCCCGTTTTGCCTGTGGTGTCCGTCTGCAGTTGCCCGCTGGTGCTGGGACTGATGTGCGCGGTCGAGGAGGGTGCGACGTGAACCACCGGAGGAGGATCCTTCAAGGGCGGGTCCGTTGGCTCTGTTTTGACCGGAGGATCAGGCTTAGGGTCGGAATCCTGAGGAGTATCTGCCGCTGGTGTGGATACATCGACCTTTGCCTTCGATACTTGCTCAGTGGCTTGGGATGATTTCGGTTCATTGGAAGTCGTCTTTTGCTCCGGCTGCTTTGTTGCGGGAGCCTTGGTTGGTTTCGGAGTCTCCTTAAACACTTCATCTCCGACGGAGCCAGTCGATACCGTTTGATTGGGCTGCGCCTGCTCTTCCGCCGAGCTGCCCTCGCTGTTGTCATCGTAATCGAATGAGTCATCATCTTCCGAAGCCACAGTCTCGTTCCCGCTCGTCTCGCCCAAAAGCTGCGATTCCAACTCGGTCCTGGGTCCGAATGTCTGGCTGATGGCCAGCCCCAGCTGACCGTTCTCCGCGGCCAGCACGTTGCAGAGCGCGATCGTCCTGCTCGTGCCGAAGAGCGTCTGGAAGAAGTCCATGAGCTTGGACTTGACCCCGCCGCGGTTCGGCTTGCCAAAGTCGAACCCAAAGCTTTCGCAGATACCGTTCTCGAGCGCTGCGCGCATGGCGGGGTTGCGCGTGGTCCGCGTCAGCTGCTTGTAGTTTGTCGCCAGGAAGAAGTAGACGTCGCGGAAGCGCTCCAAGTCGCACTCGGGACAGAATGCGTCGTACATGAACGAGTTGCCAATGAGGCTCGTCTCGTTCAGCGCCGTGCTCATGTCCAGCTTGCTCTGGTCCTTGGCTCTGAACACGCCCTTCACGCGCTCGATCGTCTCGCCGACCTTCTCCTTGATGTAGCTCACGATGCCGCCGGGCTCAGCTGTGGCCGCCGCGGCCGCAGCCTCCTCCTCAGCGCTCGCCTCAGTCATCAGGCTGTCCGAGGCGTCGTCGTCATCGTCGTCGTCGTCATCTCCGCCAATGAGCTCGATCTCGGACACGCCGTAGATCTTGAACAGCGACACTGGGCAGTAGTGCTCCGTGCCGTGGTGTGACACGATCTCAACCTTGGCGTACTTGCCGAACACTCCCTCCGCGCTGGAGAATGACTGCACGGCACGGTCATCCTCAGCGGTGAACTGGCCGAACAGCGCCCAGTCCTTCTCCCTGGCCGGGTACGCGTTGCCCATCGTCACCCGGAACTCCTTCGGCATGCTGGAGTACAGCTCAAAGTTGGCCAGCTCTATCTTGAGCGCCTTGATGGACTCGCAGAGCTCGACGACGAACCAGGCCCGGTCCTGGCACTTGTTGAGCATGTACTCGTCCCGGTGCGGGGAGATGATGTTGCCAGCGCCGTTGGACTCTGGGTTGGCGCTCACCACCTTGGCGCCGCAGTCGAGACTGGCAAAGTTCTTCTTGAGTTTGGTGCTGGCGGGTGGGTCAGCCTGGACGGCCTCAGGCGGCGGCGGGGTGAAGATTGCCGGGTCCGGGTTCTGCGCCTGCAGGATGATCTTCTTCTTCTCCTTCTCCTCCTCCTTCTTCCGTTTCTCCTCCTCTCGCTTCCGCTTCTCCTCCTCTTTCTTCTTCTCCTCCTCCAGAAGGGCTTTCTGACTCCACTCTCTGTAAAAGCAAACGTAAAAATAGTTGCACGCAAATAACTCAAATAACGTACCTAAACGAAGGGATGTTTGCAGGCTCTGCGGGAGGCGCCATTGGAGGACTAGCGGTCTCCTGCTGCTGCTGCACTGGCGGAGGAGGAGGAGGCGTGGGCTCCTGACCATCCCTGACCTCAGCCTGCTCATTCACTTCATCTTTCTCCTCCGTTTGCGTGGCTTTCGTCGTAGCCGTTGCTGTCATTGTTTCATGCTGCGGTCTCTTCTCATCACCATTCTCGTCCACGTCATTCGAGCTCTCCTTCTTCTCCCCATTCTTTGCATTACTGCCGCCCGTTTTGTCATTGTCGTCACTGCCTGGCAACGACTCGTCGCCAAATTCGCTGCCGGAATGCGATTCAGAGCTCGTATCTTGCTGCCGTTGCCTCGTCACGTCTTCCACGTCGTCCCTGGGGACCGCGGCAGTGGTGCTCCCTTGGGAGGAGGAGGGGGCGGGGTCGTCATTCCGTTCCGAGGTGGGCGTGGCCGGGGCTGAGTGTAATTGGCTACTTGTCGAAGACGTCACAGTGCTGAAAGGAGAAAAGAGGTAATTAGGCTGACAATTGTTTATCAGCACGCCATAATATTACAGCTACAAGTGTCAAGAAAGTGAAGAAGAATGTTTTCGCCTTATTAACAAAGTCTTGAAAGGTTATTTATGTGCTCGTTGCCCAGGCGCTCAAAGCGAGTCTTTAGCGGCAAACAATTATTATATTAGCATTCTATTTATAATTCCTTATTCTGTGGCTTTGTGGGAACGAGAAGGATTGAGTCGAAATAATATAACGCACGTTCATACGAACGACGTGTAAGCAACGCATTAAAAACGAAAGCAAAGAGCGAGGACGGCTTAAATTGCTCTCATATCATGACTACTACACACAGTTAACAACTCCTACTCAAGGCGGCTGGCGCCATTTGCTCAAGCAAAGAGGAAAAGGCAAAAGGTCCCCCGCTTAAATTATGCAGAAGCAAGCAAAGCTGTTGCAAGTAAAAGGGAGTAAAACGCACCTGAAACCAGAGATAAAAGCCTTTTTATGAATTCAGAGAAGGAAGAAGGAAATATAATCATTTCAAAAATGCATTACAGGCAACTTCTAAAAGTCAGTTGCCGCGCCACAATGAATGTTGCAGTAGTCACCACTGGTGGTGGTGGGTTTGCAGACTTTGAAAAAAGGGAGTCACAGTTGGGCGGCTGTCATGAATTTTCGAGGCTGCGTGCAAGTACATGATGGCCAAAAAAAGGCTCAAAGTAGAGTTGGGCGGAAACTGCAGCAAAATGCCCAAACTTGCCTTATCCTCTTTCCAACTCTTTACATCCCGCTTTCCTCTCTTTATTTCAATCACTTGAGCGATTGCAGGAAAAGGCAGAAAAACAAACGAGTTTGGCGCGAAATTTGGCACCACACCAAATCTTTCCAGCTACCTCTAAAACTTCTTCTTCTTCTCACTCACTCTCACATTCGTTTTACCACATCTGCAAGTGATCGCAGATTAGGAGCAGACTGACAAGCCAGAGAAGAAGGCTGAGGGAGAGCAGGGCCCACTGTGCCAAGCGGGTAAAGGTGGACATGATGTGGCATCCCAGCCCTGAAATATGGCTCTTGTCCTCAACTAATTTGTCATCTAAACAAGGCAATGTCTCTGTATCGTCCACTTCAGAATCGTTAAACGCTGTCAAATGAGCATCTACTTCTTTTGTCTCTTCCTCCTCCTCTTCTTCTTCGGTATCACTCGATTGAATTTCACTTTTGTCCTCTTCAGTCCTTAGAGGAAAGTCTTCTTCCACTAGCGACGTCTCACTATCACTCCTTGGAAGCTCTACTTTTCTGTACCCGTTGGCGAATGAAACCGGGCTCCTGTGAAAGACTCTCGTCTCCTCCTCGGGCGCAATCGGCGCGGTAATCATCCGCTCCACCACCTGCGTGTCCTCCGGGATGCTGTACAGTCCGGAGAAGCTGTTCATGCGGCTGAGGTGCTTTGACGGAGGCGGCCGGAGTGGCTTCTTTGGCGCCTCGAAGAAGAGCGACTTACTTCGGGAGAGATGTCTCTGGGACGGTGGCGGACGGATCATGATTGGGATGGATGGCCTGCTGACGTCTTCTCCTTCATCTTCATTAGCCCTGTTGTCCTCTTCAATCTGACTTTGGACTTCTAACGTGGATTTCTTTAACCTCTGCTTTCTGTGCCGGTGTCTGCGGTGATGTGGGCCCTTGCTCTGCTGACCGACGTCCGGGTCCTCCTGAGTCGGCGGCGGCGCTGCCTCTGTTGTGGCTGCGATCACCGTCATCATGGTGTCAATGATCATCGCTTCACTGCCTTCTTCACCCTTTACAGAGATCTCCTTATATATCTATGGCTGACTGTGTATTCCCTTGGGACTCTTAAAGAAGGAGGAGGAGTGTTTGTCGTCACCAGAGTGTCAATGTTTGACTTGGAACTACAAACGGGTAATAACGGCTGCTGTTCTCCTTGGGCGGAATGAATATCTACGTGCGGATATTAGTCCTCCTTTCTTTGCCGTCTCACAAATATTAGGTTATTTTGACGCGTGTGATGAAAGGCCACTCAATTTAAATATCTAATAATGTCAAGGAGCGTGCTCGGCCGCATGCACGTACAAGCATACTATTTTAATATTGATCTTCTTAGTGCGGCACTTCAGCGCTCATTGCGCCTCCAAAGTGAACTGAAGCTCTCTCGCCCCCTTTCACTCCACCAATGCTCTCTCTTTCTCTCTTTGTCCGTTCCTCATATTGAGCGTCGAAATTCGTGTTGACACCGTGCGCACACGTACAGAAAATGCAAAAATCTGATCATATGAACATGTGCGGATAACTCTCAGAAACTTAACACAGAGAAGAAGCTCATTTAGATCTTATGTTATGGGCCGATAGAAAAACTCTTTTTGTATAATGTGGCATATATTCTGGAGAGGACTAAATAGCTCTTTTCGCTTTTGTCACTGCCCCGTTAAATGGCTTGAATATTAAAGGCCTTCCCCCGAAAAAGTATCCATAGAGTTGTCGCTGCTGCAGAAAGCGATAAAAGCAGTTTACTCTCCTTTGCACGCATTGCAATGTAAGACACTTGTGAGAGCCCACAATCAAGACCATATGTGTGACATTAAAGGTGGTTGAAGCAGTCATAAATGAGATACTCTTTGATTACATTGTAACATGACACTCTTGATTTGCATAGTCGCTCAAATATCCTCAACGAGATGTCTTCACTTCTTCCATGTGCCAGCATATAAAACTTTTTCTTTTTCTCCTTGTCGTCGTCTACTTTTCCTCATACTGCATATGGGTCCCCCTCCCTCAGCACTGCTGCTGTCTTTGAGAGATAAAAAGAGAGCCGTGCATAATTGTTAAAGCATCAGGATGAAAAGGAATTAAACAAGTTTTTTCCTCCATCGGAACAACACACACACAGAGGAAGAAGAAGAAGAAGCCTCGGTCCCAGGAGAAGGAGAAGAGGATGTAAGTTTTTTCTTCTTCCTTGGCGACTGTTGGCCTGGCTTCTTCTTCTTGTTCGCTTCAACAAACTTTTTATATCCTTACTCCCGCACATCCACTGTCGAATAAATTTGGGAATTTTCCTCCTCCTCTACTTAGCTACTAACCCCCTTTTCTTACGGTCCACACAGCATCGAAATAGGTCAGAAACAGAAGGCACTAAAACGGCTTTGTGCACAAATTGAGAAATCCAAGGAGAAGCGCGTTAGCAAACAAGATGTTTTAGGTAATGTAGCTGGTTGTCTTGGTAAAACAATGACGTCATACGTGGTGTGTATTTTGTTTGTAGTGGCACTTCAATGGCAGCAGCCTCGGTAATGTCAGAAAAAGAAATGTCGAAGGGACTTCAGAAATAGTGACAGTTATTTAAACGTGTATGATGCAGACACATGAGAAAGTCAAGTTATTCAAAGTTCATAAAGTTCCTTTTTTTGGAAGGTGAACTTTGAGGCCTGAAGGGATGACGTCACCAGCAAGATATGTAATAAAAATACTAACGTAACGTAGAACAACTTGATTAAGACTAATTAAGGTACGAGCTGTAGTTATAAAAGCTATAATTAGCTTCTTCTGACGACCACAGATAATCTCCGACAACGTCACTGGTTCCTACTTAAATTCTACTACAACATTTTAATCTGGTTAATAATGTTAATAATAAGAAACTCCAACATGTAGGGAATCTTTTTCTCGTGCATCACATCAGATACAAAAAGAGATCGACAAGATGATGATATCTAAAGCAAACATGTAGGAAATGAGTACGAGGAGAAAAGAAGCGGACGAGGCTTTTTTGAATATATGCCTTGTGTGTTCACAGTGGTTTAAACATTAAAATTAGTTTATAAAAGAAATCACTGTTGAAAGCACCTTGCTTGATATGCACAGTGGTTTCAGTAAGGGTTTAAATTTAACCCACTGTGTCCCAACTTGTGATAATGATCAACATCTTAGCAGACAACGTTAAGTAATAATACCATTTCGAGAGGAAAAGTCTTCTTGATGGAATCGCTCAAGCATTCAAAATGGTAATGGATGAAAAATATATGAAAGAAAGTCGACCGAGTCCTATTGATGTTTAAAGAGATGCCCCTTGGGCAAGAAAACATATTTGGAAGAAAACTTTCCGTTAGAGAAGAAGGTCAGTGAAAATAAGACCTTTTTCGACAAATTCCTTGTGACATTTAATGCATCTTTTCATGATATTTATGACAGAAAAGGGCCGAGCTTTTTTCAAAATAGAACAACATTTGTAAGATGTAAACGGGGGAAGAAAATACACCAGTCGTCTCAGATCTGACTGTTATTGTTTCCCTTTTGTAAAATTGCCTTCTCCTCGATGCATCATTGGTTGTTCAGACTTCCGTCAATATGAAGAAGCTTTCACCATGTTCTGACCCTCAAATACTTTTGTTTTTGCCCTGCACTGATGAATCACGCCAACATTCAACGTACACAAACTACTTACTGCGCATCATATTACCAAACCGTCATTAATTCCGCTGCATTTAAGCCAATACATTTTGTGTGTTAATTTCCAGTCTTCACCACATTCAGTGGTAGTAGATATTAGTCATTATTTTCATTAGGATGAGAAAACCGTCTTCTCTGACGACATGAAACGAGGAATGAAAGGGGAAATCATTTGGCACGCAACAATGAAGCCGAAAAAGAGGGAGAAGAAGACCCAAAATGAGGCTTAAGCTGAGAGATACAAAATGAGTACAATGAAAATGTGGGGAGAAGAGGCAGTAAAAGAATGGTATTGTAAATGGAAGAATGCTTTCATCTGTTTTCCTTAATTAGCGTCAATTGCGTCAGTAAGCATTACGCCATCGCGTCAATTTCCTGCTTTCACTTTGAACCCGGCGTCATTTAACTGTCTGTCTGGCGTTGTTTTATAAACCGCTATTTATTATATTAGCGCAAACTACAGACGTCAGATGAAGACGTCAGCAAAAAAAGCTTCGCGAACATGCTCAGTTGTTGTTCTCGGAGTGGATGATGATGATCAAGGAGCTATTTATAGGTTGTTTATTACCTACATATTGAAGCTACAAAGGCATTGAATGTCATCTTGTGTGAGAAACCTGGTCTTACAATTTGGCTGAAATGCCGAGGAGAAATTAAATGTTAACATTTCTCTCTTTCTAATGAAGGCCTCTGTTCTAATGCAGGATGATACCCCCTGTCGAGGTTTTGGAGACTCTCTCTCTCTGGCCTTTTGCCATTTCAATGCCTCTGCAAGTGAAGTAGGAAAGTACTTCAAGGTCGTTTAAAAAGATTTTGCAGCTTTGCTGATAATATTTAAACAGTTCCGGTTAGAGTTTATTCTAAATTTGGGGAATTAAAGAAGACATATATTTAAACATTTATGGTTTGAGAAAGCTTTCTAATAAGTAATAACCGTCGAGATGGTAAAATATTTATTAAACTTCGAGACTATAATATTAATTAAAATATACGCAGGAGTATTGGAGTTGCTATTGGAAATATAATTACTTTTATGTATCCAATTAGTTGCCCTCAGAATTATCAAGGTGGTTGAGAATTATTAAAAAGACACAATAAATGTTACAACTCTTCAGCAGTTTAACAGAGTTAGCAATACTTGCGTCAAATACTGCATGTATTGAAGTTACTATTTAATCATTTTTTATTTAGTAACTGTCTCACTTCTTAGAATGTTGAAGAAAAACTATAGATCTAAAAATGACTTGGTTTGACTGGAATCAACTATAATCCAAGTGTAACCATATAAATAATCTCCATACGATGACGTTATTAAACCCATTACAATGGTTCAATCTTTGTTAATGTACGAAGGATCGATGCTCGTATTATGCACGCAAAATTTTCGCACACATGCAGTGCTACTGTGCTAGCAATAAGACTTTCTAAAAAGGTAGTTCTGACGTATATTAAAATTTCCTCTCAAAGCAATAGTCTAGCAACAAAATAAACAATGCAATGTCTAAAGTAAGGGATTATGAGAGAGCTAAGAAACGATTGTATCCCAGTCCAAATGCAGCTCCTGCTGATTATAATAAATGTGTTTTTTTTATTAGCAAAACCATAATCAAGTACAGCTGAATATGTTATTTAGCTCTACTTGCCATAATCCAAGGACAGGGGATCCTAGTTTCAAATAACATTGGCTGGATAAAATCGTTCGAACATTCCTTATAGTCATGATTTTTTGTACAGTATTGGAAAGTACTTTTCGAATGAGGGGAACTACAGGGATCATCTTAAAATAGCTTACTTAAAATAATAATATGCAGAGGTGTGCCCTAACTGCATATAAGTGGCACAAGACTGCCATGACATACTTCTGTCCCTACCTGCTAGTGGAATGTCCTTTTGCAGCCCCATACGCCATGGTGGGTTCCTTGGTGCACCACTGGGGGTCGCCAGTGTCCAGCTTCTGAGAAGCTTCTTCCATCCCAGAGGCCGCCGCTGCTGCCGCTGCCGCCTGCTCCTCGTCGTAGTTCTGCTCGCTGTCCATGAGAACGACTCCAAACGTGAAGGCGACATTGGAACGGACGAAGACGACGAGGACCACAAGGAGAAGCAGGAACAGGCTGGAATGGAAATAAACACCGATAACATACGATGAAAGATTCAAAGTTTCTTTTCTTACCCTCGTTTCTCCTTCATGCTGACCAATGCTTGAACGGGACACTTGTAATTGCGCGCTTAAGGGTGAAGCATTATTCTAGGAATCAAATGCCGCTTTGGAAGTAATCTCATTGAGGGGAAACACCTTTCCGATTCTTCACATTCTTCTTTGGGATGATTTCTTCGTCAGCGACGTGTGTTTTCGTCATATTTTTATTCCGTTGCAGTTGACAGATTCAGCCAAAGAAAGGGGAGACATTATCTACAGATGGCTGAATTTCAACTGCCAGATTATCCTCTTAAAACGTATAAATGCAATAATTAATTATACAGAAATAGTGACATCAGCAACTAAAATGCATACGTTATAAATACTTTATAAAATTAGTGATTTTAATAGGTATTAAAACAATAACTATGATAATTCAAACGCGTTTTTGTCCCCCTGTTTCCCCTCCTTCTTTTGCCTCGACAGCTGAATCCAGGATCGATTTTCTTTCCGCCTGACTTGCCTGAGCTGAGTGGATGGAGCTCCTTGGAAAACGAAAAACCACCGACCTCAAAACAACACGTCACTGAGCTCTCTGGAGGCCTTTTTCATTTCTACTCTGGTGGCACTGCCTGGTTTCCAAAGTCACAAGGGGCGGATCCGCACTCTGGTCGCGTCAACATGCCCATCAAGTTCATCCTGATCCAGAACCGCGCCGGCAAGACCCGCCTGGCAAAGTGGTATTCGTCGTTCGAGGCGGAGGAGAAGCAGAAGCTCATCGAGGAGGTGCACGCGCTCGTAACGGGTAATTAACTCATTAACACTAGTAATGACATCATTATACATTGTTCCCCTTTCAGTCCGCGATGCCAAGCACACGAATTTCGTCGAGTTCCGCAACTACAAGATCATCTACCGCCGCTACGCCGGCCTCTACTTCTGCATCTGCGTCGACGTGAGCGACAACAACCTCTTCTACCTGGAGGCCATCCACAACTTTGTCGAGGTGCTCAACGAGTACTTCCACAACGTGTGCGAGCTCGACCTCGTGTTCAACTTCTACAAGGTGTACACCATTGTGGACGAGATGTTCCTGGCGGGGGAGCTGAGGGAGACGAGTCAGACCAAGGTGTTGAAGCAGCTGCTCATGTTGAACTCGTTGGAGTGAATCTTAAATGAATGTTGCGAGCGAGGTGAATGCGGATTATTGAATGTTTTAAGCTTTAGAAATAGAGATGAAATGATTATTTAAGAAATCTACAGCATTAATGGTCGTCATAGATTTATTGTCATAAATTGTCATTTGGTCTCAATTAGTAAATGTAAAGTTATTTTGATTTGGAGTTTCATGATTGTTGAAATTTGTAAATGATTCCACAAGCTTTGGTCTTCAATATTGATTGGTAAAATCGTCATCACAGCTAAAAGTTCTTAAATTTGGATATTGCCCTTTAGACTTTGATCACTACACTGTCCAGCTGCTGGGATTCCAGCCTAATGGACTGGTTGTTAGCCCTCCACTTCAGGTAAGCCTTGAAGTGGTGGCGACACGCCAGGACCACCCACAGCAGGAAGGTCAGGCCCACAAACGCGGCCAGCGCGAATAGACAGTAGCTTGCTGCCGAGCCATCGCTGTCCTGCCAGATGAAGTAGAGCCCGGCGGCCGTGCACAGGTAGACGGAGAACACGGCGAGGGGTCCGACGGCCAACAGCAGGCAGAGCAGGTCCGTCAAGAGGGACCTGCTGGAGGAGGCGAACGGGCGGCGGAGGATGGAGATCAGCCACTAAAACATAAAAAAACAATGTTATACATAAATGGCGTTAATAAGGACTGCAGCATATTTACCTCCGCCATTGACTTGTGCCTCTTGGTCACCCTGAACTCGGTCTTGCAGATCTCGCAGTGCTGCCGATTGGCCGAGCTGAGCCACTTCTCCAGGCACGACTTGTGCACGAGCGCGAACGTTCCCGAGCATTTGCAGGGGCTGATGAGCGGCTCGAAGGAGGAAGAAGAATCCTCGGACAGGCGGCTGTCCAGACCGGTCTCCAGGCAGATCCGGCAGGGGATGGGCTCCGAGATGGCCGAGACTGAGGCAGTCATCTTGGTCTTGGATGCGGGTGACAGTCGGGAGAATGCTGAGAGGAAGGCTAGGATGGGCGTGGCCTTGGCGAGGGTGGCGTCGTCGGTGTTCCCGGGCGTGCTGGTCACCGTGGGCGGGGAGGGGCAAGAGGTGACCGAGGGAAGTGGGGAAGGGGCGGTGAGTCCAGAAGGCATGGGTG
>LR140929.1:0-14332 GCA_900659605.1 Tisbe holothuriae | reverse complement strand
TGGATTAGAACCGCAAAAACAGTGCCCCGTTGCACACACACAGCAACGTCTCAACATCGGTGCTTCTCCTTGAGCTCGATCTCTTTGTTCACATTTAACTGCCGCTAATGATCTAATTACCCCGCTAATTATCCCATTATGTCTAGTGGTGCCTCAGCTGGGTCTGTTTCTTCGTCTTCCCCTTCCAAGGACCGCTGGAAGAAGCGCGTCCAGCTGGAGCACTCGAGGCTGAGGACGCAGAAGAGGTTCAGGCACCACGATGATATATCTAAGTAAGCAAAGCACAGTGGCCTTCATGCACAGTGGTCATGAGATTGTTCCCGTTTCAGGTCCTGGAAGTCCAACAAGACGTGGAAGGATTTTTGCTCCGCTCGCGCCGCCGAGGGCCCCGCCGAGGTGACCCCGACCTGGGTGTGCTCTGAGGATCCTCCTTCCCACTCTCAGTTCATTCGAAGGGCGGAGGCAAAGGACAAGGATGGAAGGATTCAGTCCATTCCAATCAAGGTGACAAGGTTTATATGGGTTAACTTTGCTAGTCTTCTGGTATAGAATGGAACAGCCCCTAACACCAGTAGGAAAAGTGCTGTCAAAGTAGGAAAATGCAAATGCTATGAAACCAATGAAAGTAGAAACCCAAGGTCTTATACGTTAATACCACGAGATATATAAGGTCCTTTAAGGGCGAAAGCCCGTTGCGGAATGGTTAGTGTGCGAGGCTCCCATGCAAGGGGGCTGGGGTTCAAATCCCGGCCCTGGCGCTGGGCATTTTTCAAATGCGCCAAAAAGCTGTCACACAAATTGCCCATGTGCGGCGTGCTATTGCAATGAACCTGAAAAGGTAGTTCCCAAAAATAAATAAAAAGGGATGCATCATAGCAAATATCAGGTCCTTTAGGTACAAATCCAGCTGTAAGTGTATTTACTGTAATACTGATCTCCTCCTTCTTCCAGATTATCAACGCGGTGAACCCGATCCCGACCATGTACAGCTGGGCGCCCCTCCAACAGAACTTCATGGTCGAGGACGAGACTGTTCTGCACAACATCCCCTACATGGGCGACGAGGTGCTCGACCAGGACGGCACCTTCATCGAGGAGCTCATCAAGAACTACGACGGCAAGGTGCACGGAGAGCGACAGGGAAGGAAGCTCGATGATGAGATGTTGGTGGACCTGGTGGAGGCGTTGAGGCAGTATAATACAGCGTCGGAGGATGAATGCGAAGGTAAATAATCTTGCCATACATATCATTATGTCAGTACTAGAGTACACAAATATTGTGAACAAGCTTGCACCATCAAATACCAGTGCAATACACTTTTAAGTTTAGTCAGTTATTGCAAAAAATATAATATGTGTACTATTATATATAGCTTTGAAAAAGTAATTGAAAAAGTAATTGTTCAATCTTTTTCGCCCCCGTTACAATTGCCGTTACAATTACTCTTTTCAGAAAAGTAACTGACAATTACATTTTCGCCTAAAAGTAACTCTTACGTGTAATTGAATTACTTGTACCGCGTTACTTAACAGCCTGCCAAAAAGATATCATTTTTATGTTACTTAACCAATAACCAACCTGTTCCTGTGTTTAGCAAGCACTAGCACCAGCAGCAAGAAGCGCAAATCCCCGGATGGCCCGGACGATCTCCTCATCCCACCCAAGAAGATCTTCACCGCCATCGCGGCTCAGTTCCCAGACATGGGATCCGCTGACGACGTCCGCAACAAGTTCGCCGAGCTCTCAGAGAACAAGGCGATCGTGCCCAAGGAGTGCACGCCGAATATTGACAGCACGGCGGCCGAGTCTGTCCAGCCGAGCAAGACCATGCATTCCTTTCATACGCTCTTCTGTAGGAGGTGCTTCAAGTATGACTGCTTCTTGCATAGGCTACAGGTGAGATTATATGTTTATCCGGAACAAGTTCGCCGAGCTCTCAGAGAACAAGGCGATCGTGCCCAAGGAGTGCACGCCGAATATTGACAGCACGGCGGCAGAGTCTGTCCAGCCGAGCAAGACTATGCATTCCTTTCATACGCTCTTCTGTAGGAGGTGCTTCAAGTATGACTGCTTCTTGCATAGGCTACAGGTGAGAAAAATTGTATGTTTAGCTACGTTTGTTACATTTTACCTAGGCTTGGCATAAGCCAGTGCAAGAAATTCTGGCCAAAATAGAGTCCCTTGGCCAAACGGGCCAAATCACTTTTGTTGCTCTACTTTTTGGTTAAACCAGTGAGCAATACAGTACCTAGTATCTACTGTAAGTACTGCATCATATCTTGGTTGAACTACCTTTCACTTGGACATTTTACCAGGCTTTATTTGCATTAAGTGTATCAAGAATATAGGGCTCCATAGGGCAAGGGTGTACAACATTCAAAAATATGTTATTACGTTAAGATTTATTACTCCTCTAGGGGACCTTTTACCAGGCTTTATTTGCATTGAGTGTATTAAGATGCTCCTTGGTTGCACAAAATTCAAAAAATGTGTAAATATTTATTCCTCCTGTAGGCTCACCATCCCGGCCCTCCCACTAAGCGCAAGGGTCCCGAGCTCCGTCTCAACAGTGATGCCTGCGGAGCCAGCTGCTATCTCCTGCTGGAGGAAGTCAAAAAGCGCCAGAGCGAGGAAGAGGCTGCAAACCCAGGTAAGCACAAGTCACTTGTTTTAGACATGAAAAAATATACTCTTTTCAGGCAAGGTTAAGAAGAACTCCTCCCTCGACTCTGGCAACGAAGCCTCATCATCAGAAGATAGCAACGACTCAACCACAAGGTCAGTATCCAGTCTCAATTAATAATCTGGTTATCATACAAAATTACTGGTGGCTTTGCTTTCATAATGTGCTCAATTGATTTCTTTCTTTACAGGTCAAGCATGAAAGACAAGAGCAGCAACGGGGCCAAGGAAGGAAACAGCAAAGGCTCCGGAACCCAGGTATTGATCAAGAGCCTTAATGTAACACATTGTCAAGTACCTAAAACCTAAAAATTCTTTAAAAATGTAATTTCTAATGATATTTACTAATCATTATTCTTTTTCCAGAGCGGCTACTCCAGCTCGTCCGAAACCCGGCGTGGCTCCTTCTCCGGACAACTCGACATGAAAGCCATCACATCCAAGGCTGCAAACGGAAAGGCTTCATCTGTCGAGCCGGGACCGTCGTCGTCATCGTCGGCATCAACCAGCAAGCAATCCACGCCGAAAGTCGATCCTGCGCTGGCAGAGGCCCTCAACCCTCTACCGTCGGAGGAGGTCTGGTCCGGTGGGGAGCAGAGTCTGTTCAGGGTACTCACAAAGTCGTACAGGAACAACTACTGCGCGATTGCTCAGATCATGGTGACCAAGTCTTGCAGACAGGTAAATAATATCAACAGTTTAGATGTCCACATGACATCGAAAGCACTGGAAGATGCCCTCTCGCCATTGGAAAATAAGGTTTTGAATGACTTTTTTTTTTACTTTTTCAGGTTTACGAGTTCTCCCGTGCAGAGGCGTCCAGCGCCGAAGCCGTTGCCGACGCTGAAGCGGACGCCAACCGCGAAATCACCCCTCCCAAGAACAAGAAAAAGAAGAAAAAGCACCGCGAATGGCTGAACCACTGCCGCAAAACCCAGCTCCGCGACAACGGCCAGACCCCGGTGTTCAACTACAGCCCGTGCGACCACCCTGGCCGCATCTGCGACAGCGAGTGTCCCTGCTCGGTGAACAAGTATTTCTGCGAGAAGTTCTGCCAGTGCTCGAGCGAGTGCCAGAACCGGTTCCCTGGCTGCCGCTGCAAGGCTGCCTGCAACACGAAGCAGTGTCCGTGCTTCGTGGCGGTGCGTGAGTGTGATCCGGATCTGTGCACAAAGTGTGGGGCTGATCAGTACAACGTCACGAAGATAACGTGCAGGTATGTTATGGAACTTCATGAAGTATTTTTGTTACTGAATAGCACGAAAAAGACATGCAGGTCTCAAAATTTAGTATCTTGCTTACTGTAAGTTACTGAACTATATGAATGGACCTTAAAACTGAAATTTTCATATGCAATAGTATTGTTTTAGTAGAAGAAGCATGTAGAACCATCACCATCCATGCATAAGAGACGAGAGCTGATATACACTATTAAGTTATCCATAATAAGCAGGCCCATAGTGTAATCTAAGTCTCTTAAGCTTGTACATGTCTAAGGGTTGCTGTATAAATTTTAATATATCTAACTTCCAGAAACGTGTTCGTCCAGCGCGGCCTCGGCAAACGCCTTCTGATGGCGCCGTCCGACGTCGCCGGCTGGGGCATCTTCATCCGCGATTTCGCCGCCAAGAACGAATTCATCAGCGAGTACTGCGGCGAAATCATCACTCAGGATGAGGCCGACCGCCGTGGCAAGGTCTATGACAAGTACATGTGCTCATTCCTGTTCAATCTGAATAATGAGTTCGTGGTAGATGCCACTAGAAAGGGGAATAAGATTAGGTTCGCCAATCATTCCATCAACCCCAATTGCCAGGCCAAGGTGCTCAAGGTGAGTAGTGTCAATATGGAATTTACTTGCTAATCACTAGCAATCAACTCAAAGTATTTGTTAAAAGTAAACATCAAATCCAAAGTTATACATTATTCGAGACAAGAGGATAAGCCTCTTTAGCCATTATGCAACTCCAAATTGAAAAGTTTGCACTTAAGACGACTTCTTGAGCGCTTAACTACATGACAAACTTTCTTCAGAGAAATTAGATTCAAATTTCCCGCTCTTTTTCCAGGTGAACGGCGACCACCGCATCGGCATCTTCGCCAAGCGGAGCATTCAGCCGGGCGAGGAGCTCTTCTTCGACTACCGCTACGGACCGACAGAACAGCTCAGGTTTGTCGGAATCGAGAGGGAAATGGAATTCCTATAATCCGACAAGAAGACGGAAGCTACTGAAGTCTGCCATGAAGTGCTTAACATTTTAACTTTAATAGATTTTCTGGCTCGTAGGGTCTAAGAAGAAAAGCTCTTTTACTTTATACAGGACTGCCATTTATTGCTAGATATGACATTTTTCAATACTGTTTCGTAAGCAAGCGCAGTACATGCATTATAACAAAACATCTCACTCTATCAAGACTGCTATTAATGGAATATAGCTAGATTAATATATTTTATAATGTGTTCTGGTCCATTCTCAGGTACATAGGGATCGAGCCTGGAAAGAGGAAGAAGGCTAAAAAGGCGACAGCCTAATTGAGGAAAGGACCAAGAGTGAGAAATAACTAGAAATCGGAACTATTTCATCAAACTTCTTTGCCAGTCAGCTAAAGTGATAGGATTCGCGGATCTGGCAAGAATCCTTGATCCGCACATCTCTAATGGATCATTTAGTTGCATGGAAGCAGATAAATTGCTTGGAAAAGTTGTTTAAGGTCCTGTTATACGTAATGCAACTTTTGAGAGAATAACTCGTAGCCACTGAATTTCTCATTACTAACCAAACAAGTGTAAATTTTTGGGCTTCATTGTTCCTTTGATTTTTTTTTATTCTCACCTAAGTGTTATTTTATCTAAAATTCTCACTCTTGGCGCTTTTCATGCATTAGGCTCACATATCAAAATGCATTTACAAACTTTTTGTCCAAATATGAATTTGAGGCATACTTTTTGTGCCAAATGGTGTTTTTCAATTATTTTTGGATAATAAAAACAATTTTATTCCACAATAAAAACTGTTCACATTATTTTATTGCACATATTGGAAGTAAAGGCACTGTTCTTATTAAGTTAATAGTATTCGGGGTATTCAATAGTTGTACAACATTCATCTATATGTGCTTGGGATCTAAACTCTGAATGGAGAAGTATTCATTAGATCCTGGATGACTGATACAGACATCCATGATTGGGTCCTTTAAAGAATGCAAATCATTTGAGTTTCATTTTTAATTTAATAAATATTTTTTCATAAATTAATAACCTGTGTTTTTATATATGGGTGAGGCAAACTCAGGAATGGCAAGCCCGAGGAATGTCAACAAATAAAGAAGAAAAAATATAGACAGAGCAAAGAATTCCCCCACGATTCCAGCCCCTCGGGATCTCGCAAAATCTTTGCCATCATGCCCCGCCCATCCTCACCTCTCAGTCTCACCCACCTCTGCATCGACACCATTGTGACCCACATGATGTCCAAGACCGCTGCCGTCGGCAGGCTGGAACTCAACAGGAGGGACATTCCTGCTCAACTAGCACCCCAGTTCATGAGTGAACTCATTCGCCGCCGCATTCTGGACCATGAGCATGTTGACCTGCTGCTGAACAGCACCTTCCTGAGACTGGAACTCTGCCCGACCATGGAGGATGAGTCAGTAGTTGAGTACCTGCTTGCCACGGCCGTCAAGATGTGTCCCCGGATCCAGTACCTCAACCTGTCCAGCAGTAGGACGGTCCCCATCTCCATTGCAGCCTTCCCCATGCTGACACGGCTTGATTTGGAGAATTGGACAGATGACATGGACCCTATCTTGGCTGCACTTGGTGCGAATGCTATCCACCTTCTGGAGTTGAACCTGAGTTGCAGCAATGTCACGGACGCCGGACTGACGTCACTTGTCACAAAGACAGACCTGAGTGGGAACCCAGATGAACGCTACGGAAGGTGCACCAAGCTGAAGACTCTCAACGTGATGTGGTGCTCTATTTGTACCATCCAAGGATTCAAAGCCCTTGCCGATAACCTGCCCGATTTGGAGGACTTTCTCTGCAGCCTGTCTGCGCATGTGGCTGCTGCGCAAACGGACACGATCTACAAATGGCGAGACCTGATTCTAATGGACAAAGATGATGCAGAGCCGATACCACTCTTCACCCTGCCGTTGGCTGACATCCTTAATGTGTGCCCGACCGCCCAGGATTTCTACTTTGCCACTCAGTTTGAACTTCTGCCGCATGATTACCTATTGCCACTTGTGGGTCGGAAGGTGATAGGTCTGGGCTGCCGGTTTGACCCAAACCATGATGATAGCATTGAATGGCCACGCCCTCTTCCATCTCTGTCACCGGTTCTGATTGCCTGTGGACACGGACTCCAGTGCCTGGAGATTGTGGGCGTGACACAAGTGGACCTTGGCCTCATCATTGCCAACTGCCCACAGATGAAATCGCTCCATCTCTCGGAGGTGCTGTTCCCACCAGTTCGATCTGCCCTCCTCCCCAAGCATGTCTTGCCACGACTGGAAACACTGGTACTGGAGTTGCACGGCGAGGGTGACCCCCAGATTGACCCAATGCTAAGGACGCCAACTAAGGAAGAGTGTCTGCGCCTGTTGTCCAGTCCTCTCTTGAAGAAGATTGTGACTGGAAATGCTTTCACCGACGAGCACCTCATCTGCATTGGCCACCACGGATTTCAACACCTGGAGCAGCTGGATTTTTCCAGCACCAACCATGGCATCACCATGAGGTCCATCGGAATGCTTCTGTACTCGAGGGAGAACCGTCTGCGCGAGGTCTGCTTGAGGTGCAAGAACATCACGAGGGAGGATGTGGACGAGGCTGCAGAGGTGCTAAAGGAGCTTGGGTTGGACAAGAACGTCTCTCTGAAGTGGTGGGGTGAGAATGGAAGCATCGTTGATGTGATCCCTTAACCGTATGATTCCATGAAATAAGAAAGTTAAATAGAATAATGGGAAAATAGTAGTTTTACTTAGGTGCTAAAATATTTTTTGCACCTAGTTTTATTTCATAACGTTGCAAAATTCCGGTGCAGTGTAAAATCAAATATTTCACTTTTTATTCACTAAGCTAGCTAATATGGAATCTTGATATTATTATTGGAGGAAACTTACGAGAAAGGCCAGTTCCATTTAGTCATTTCCACATCAAAAGTATTATTAAGTATAGTATTGCCAGAAAAAACATTTCGTAACGCTCTTTATTGCCCGAGGACTCTAGCATAGAAACAATAGCCTTAGTATCTTCGGCGTAGGATACTCATTCTACGACTCTAGTCACGCAGCTCCGTGCGCCAAGGAACCGATTGTGGCGGCGATGCTGGACAAAGAAATTAATAAGGTCGAAGCAGCTGCAGCTGTCTAACATTAAAACACCCGATATTGGGACAAATTTAATCTCGTACGCATATTTATGATGATATTGTGATTAGAAATTTTGCATATACATCATTATTTGTTGCTTAAATCTTTCTCCTTAAAAACTCATTTTTATCACAATATACCAAACAGTACCCATATTATCAGCTCTATAAGGCATTTTCCAATTCCCAAAACCTCTCCTCCCACCAGTGCCCAGCACCAGCTTGTGGTACTGAAACGCAGAACTGGTCAGCCGGACTCCAAAAGAGATCTTAGCACCCAGAACTTCAGATGGTATTGGCACTGCCTCACTTGAGAATCTACAACCTTGTGTTATCACTTTATTACAATCCTACTTCTTTGCCTTCTGCCCACTTTCCAACTCCCAAAACCGCTCCTCCCACCAATTCACCACCGCCATACCCCGCACCCGATCCAGCGTCACATGACACGCGCCCTCACTCTGCACACCCACCCACACATGGCTGGCAGCAAACTCCAACACCAGCTTGTGGTACTGGAACGCATCCCCAGAGCTGGTTAACCGCACAGAGGTCACCTTAGCACCAAGTGCTGCAGACGGGATTGGCACAGCATCACATGAATAGACAATGAAGTAGCACGACCGGTCATCCGGGTTCTCGGCAATCATATCCGACACGTTCTCATCCATAGACATGAGACGCTCTTTCAGGTCATTGTCCTCCACATCCTCATCGTACCAATTCTCCTTAACCTTGGCCAGGGAACACTGAATAGAGGACTGCGCACTTCTAAATGGGTAGTACTACCTACGGGAGTGTACCAAAAAAGAAAAGTACCATAAAATTGAAATATTTCATCCAAACCCATTAAACAAAATGTTTCTGATTTTGTATGAGCACAAACTTCATGGTGTTAAAAGCAGATAGCCGTAGCTTTTAAATTAGCTGAGTTAAGTCAATACATTTTTCGGTACACTTTTGTAGTGCGCAGTCCTCTATTCAGAGGCCCTCTTGCCTTGGCTTTCTTCCTCCGGGTGACACTGCTGTTCTTATCACTGGTGAGCTTCTTGAATTTGAAGATGTAGGCGTAGGACTTGTCCCGGATGGAGGTGCCGCTTGCCATGGCGACCCTGGCACGGCGGAAGAGTGTGCACTGTCTGTTTGTGAGTACATGCGGGTCTGCGATCTTGGTCACTTGTTTTTGAGGGAGCATGCGGATGACTCTTGTCCGGAGGCCTCTTAGTGGTTGCACAGTGGGTTCGTCGACACAGTAGTCTCGGTGCATTTTCCGCCAGAATCTGGCGGTCCGGGTGACGTTGTAGGCGTCCCGGCATGACCGGGCAAAGGCGCTGACCGTCTCTGGGTGAATGTAGTCACCTGGAAATAAGAATTTGGTACAACGTAGCACAATTATTCAAGACAATACTCAACACTCTAAAGTACAAGTACCTTGTATTGTTGCAATATGAAAGATACAAGTAAATGTAACGGCTTGAATGTAGATCGTGGTCCCTTGAATCAAATAAGATTTAAAGAATGATACTGGCCAATTTTTATTTCATTTACCTATAAAAATGCCCTCTATCTTCTAGAAAATATCAATATTTAACTATATTCTTCATTGAATGTTGCACAAAACCACTGTGAATGCACTTAACTGCAGCAGAATCCCTAGAAATGGCAAAATTTGGGGCCCCACAGGGCTAGGTCATTTAGGGCTTATACAAAGCATAGTATGCTTATTGCAGGAGCCCCGCAGGGCTAGGGGGTCACAATATGACTAGCTTAGGTGCCCGTAGAGTTAGGTCAATGAACAATATAATGACATTACCTTTGACACTGCCAGGTTAGGTAGGGTCAGGCAAATTAGCACTAAAAAGATTTATCAGGTAACTTTGGCAAAGTATCCACCAATGTTAAAATTTAGGTAGAAAGGTTCAATAGGCTTATTTAAGAGCTAAGAGCTTGTATTATAATAAACAACATTAAACATTATGAAAAACCATCATTTGCTCCTAATTCACTCTAGGGACCACGAACTACATTTTCCCCAATGTAACTTCTAATGGATCGCAAATAAAAAGTGCATCTTCAGTTACATTTTTGGGAGGAAAGTGACTAATTACTCAAATTAAAGCCTTGGGGTACTGAAGCTTTTAACTCAAATGTTACATATATTGTAGCTACATAGTTTGTAAGTTGAAACATTATACATGAACTCACTGCAAAATGGCTTTTTAATCCTCATTTTCTCACCTATAACAGTCCAAAAATCCGCTGGGAAGACATTGAACACATTGGAAGACAGTGGATTGTCATTGGAATAAACTTGTTGCTGCAACGGTGCCATAATACTGTCGTCCTCTTCAGCAGCCTCATCGTCACAGTGGTCTGATATGTCCTCATTACCATGCATGGTGAAATCTGCCGAGATTAGATTCGAGTGCTTCGGAGTACGATTTGTGAGCTTGATTGCGTTTGCAGAGTCTGCGAGGTGGACGTCATGGGGTTGGGGTGGAAGGCGACGACGGCGGCGACCACGGCGGCGACCCATGGTGTGGGGTGAGCAGTGACTGTCAGGTTGAGGAGGGCATAAAAATGTTCAATGTAAACAGAATATTGCTGAGTGCAAGGTCTAGTGTGAGGGGGAAAGAAGTTGCATCATGTATAATAACCTAATTAATCACTTGGCCAACATTTGTATTAAAATACCTTCGAGTAAAATTAACTTGTCATTAGCAGGGCTCATAATACGTTGAAAATGATGAGAAGTGTTATATGCACATGTTATAATGAACGTATTAAATACCTCGATAATTCTTTGCCCACTGAGTTCGCGCAACGAGTACAATAACAAAAATAAAAATCCTGCCTGTTGAAACCAAAGAGGTTATATATACTGTAGAGTATATAAGTTCATTGATTGAAACTTGAAAAAAGTGCATTTGGAACTATTCCGGTATTTTAGACTCGAGTGCCAAGCCCTTGCCCCCGTTCCGTTGTGTGTCCCGTGTCCGTTTTCCCCGAGTTCGATGCCTCCCAATACTCGGAACGCAAGGGTCAAGGTGGAGCTGGCCAGGCTCGCAAAGGTAAGCTTAAGCAGCTTGAACCACACGTCTTGTCTTTTTCAGTATTTGACAATATATCTTATAGTAGTAGCATAACGTTATATGTTATTGCTTCCAGCAACCTCCTCCCGGCGCCCACGTCTGGTCCGTGGGCGACCACCTGGACCATCTTGGCGCTTCCCTGCGCGGCCCTGACGGCACTCCGTACGCCGGCGGCGTCTTCAACATGGACATCACAGTGCCAACAAACTACCCGTTCCAGGCACCGCAGGGTGAGAACATACTAACTTTGTTTCAAGACTCAGGACGGCCTCCCATTGTCCTCCCGTATTGGGTGATGTCTGCTTTCGTATCCTGTTGTCCAGATACTACTGTAGAGCCCCGACAGGGATTGTTGTGGATGGTCTCCGCGTCGAGCCATCCCATTAGAGTATCGGAGGAAAGACACAATGCAACCCTTATCGGGGACTACGATAGAATCTCGTAGTTCCCGCCCTTATGCACACATGTTTCTTTAGTTATCGGCTGTCAAAGCTACCCGTTTTGCAGTCCGTTACTCATCTTTCACACCGTTTTTAGTAACGGCTTTTGTCTCGCATGAGTCTCTTTTTAAGTTAGGAATCGCCATGCAGTTAACTTTTCAATTTCATGGAACCACCAAAGTGTGTGAAATAATTTAAATTTAATCAAAGTTCAAGAAAGAATTGGCAGTTCAGTTGTGAAGGATGCTTTTGGGCAAATGAGCGTCTTTTAGTTGATACAGACAAATAATGCAATGGAAAAGAACAGTTTTGTTAACTTTTCAAAAGTAGGCACCAAGAGCCTTATTTTGTATTTTTTTTATGAATCGGCATTAAAAAATAGTAGCAATACTCTATTTCCTAGAATTAAACATTAGTTTTTTTTACTTCAACTGGCTGAATATGCTCCATAATTAAATAAATTCGATTGACTCATTTTTACATCAAATTTTAATAGCAACTCTTCTTTCTAGTCCGCTTCGTGACCCCCGTCTACCACCCGAACATTGACACTGAGGGGCGGATCTGCCTCGACCTACTCAAGGCGGAGCCAGCGGTAAGCAAGAAACAGTTAATGTTATCCCTATGTATTTATGGTAATCGCCCACTATTAAATAAATTAAGTAATTAGCAGCAAAAATATTTAATTAGAGATTAATCTTGTCATTGGAGAAATTATGGTTCTAATCAGGCCTTTAGACTCGTTATAATTTTTGTAACTGATTACAATTACCGTTAATTTATTAAAATGTAAGGACGTGCAAAAACCGAAAACCGAAAGTCGGTTTATTTAAAAACCGAAGCCAAAACCGACATCGGTTTGCAAAAAGTCGGTTTTTGACACATGTCGGTTTTCTAGAAAGTGGAGTTTTGAGATTTTTTGGAGTTCTCTAGTACTCATATAAATATTTTTTATAAGACTCACAATCCAAATTATGACTTTTTAGTGCTCATACTGGTTGCCATTTTCTAACATGTATAAAAATAGGAAGACATTAATGATTTTGTTGCCTACAAAAATGTACAGAAAAATGTACAATTACTGTATACATGTAAAAAAGTAAACGGCTATATCTCAGCTTTCAGAGATCAATTGACAAAACTAAAAAAAAAACATATGAAAGAAGAAGGTCTACCATTTTCTTTGATATATTGCGATACAGGGTGAGTTTTTATTTAGTGACCTAAATGAGCATCCCCATAACAGGGTATTTTGAACCGAAACTGGTATTTCAAATCCTAAAACTGACTAAATGGTCATTTTATTAGATTTTTAACATTCTCATGGCCCACAAATTATAGGAGATAGTTTATAACCCCCTTTTCTATCATTTGTTTAACTTTAAATGGCTGTAGTAGCCATTTCAATAGATCTGAATTTTAGCCTAGGTAAAAGTTAAATTTATGGTCTTTCCTGTTTGACCCTTAGTAATGGCTGGAATATATAAATTAAAATAAAATTATACCTCATAAAATGGTAGACATTCTTCTCTTGAAAGATATGTTTAGATTTTTGACAGCTCAAACAGAAGCAAAGTAATAAGCACTTAGTTTTTTACAGTAATTGTGGGACACCTTGTATACTAGTATTTTAAAATGAGGCAAAAACCGAAAACCGGAAACCGAAAACCGAAACCGACTTTTTCACAAACCGAAAACCGAAACCGACCTCGGGTTGTATTTTAAAAACCGCACATGCTTAAAAAATTCAGAATCGGGGTGCCGGGACAATACTAGATTCGCTCCAAAGTATTTTATGATACGGTTAGGTTAAAACATTGCATTGCCTTAAAGAATGAAAATCCCACCTGGATGGATCGTCCTCCGATGTCGTTGCTCAAGTCCTCGGAGGCTTCGTTTCGATTGCTGCCCTCTTGGGTGCCCTGTGGGGAACAAGGGGCGAGGGACAGCAACAGCAGCAGGGCAAAGACGTGCAATGCCCCGCGGGGCATTCCAAGGGATGGGGGCATGACAGAGGGTACAATCAGTGGTTCTCTTAAAGCCTTCTTCACTTGCCTGCTTTCAAGTTTCAAGCAGGGTTGCCAGATAATTTTTGCGAAAAGGGGCCAAACTTTTTCCAAAAATGCCCCAAAGTTGCAAACAGTACTAAAGGAATTTGGATTTGGCCCCAAACGTGCAAACACTAAATAGACCAAATTTCATTTACTACATTGTTTTGGACCCCAGATTCTTTTTTTGGGCCCAAAGAGGTCGAAATGGTCCCAGTTTTGCTACTTTTGGCCCCTTTTGGCCCCAATCTGGCAACCCTGCAATACGGCATACTTCCCGCCAAAAGAAATACGCTTTCCTTTTCTCCCGCTAGATTTTGTATAAACGTTAACCGGCTGTGGGAGCAGCGGGCAACGGCAAACGGACTTTTCCTTGCTCATGGAAGCTTTGAAGCTTCCTGAGTGTGAAATCTTGGATAAAAAAATAATATAACTACATTAAAGAAACTTGTGAAAAACAGGATTTCCAAAAGGTTAGTTTAATGGCAAAATATTGCTAGGCAAAACAAATTTCACTGAATCAATTTTAAAGTTTGCGTTCCATCCTTCTGCTACAGACATCCGTGGGCTAGCAGCCATCAGCTGAGCTTTCTTTTTAGATGACATTGCTCATGCCATCGAAATAGGACAACAATGGAAGGGAATCTACACACAGACAGACAACACTGCTCTATTTCTCCCTTTTTCTCTC
>LR140928.1:0-14364 GCA_900659605.1 Tisbe holothuriae | reverse complement strand
TTTGGTGTCCCCAAGGAGGTCAAAATGGTTCCAGATTCGGGAATCTGGGGCCAAAATACCCCAATCTGGCAACCCTGGACTCAGACTCTTAGAGTCTCAGATGAGAGAAGCCGTGGGCTTCCTTGTAGCGGAGCGGAGTCCCGTTCTGTCCTCAGATCATTGTCAGACACTCGGGCAGTTCGACACTGAGTCAGCAATAAAAGTGAATTTTCAGGGATGCCATTTATTATTTCAGAGCCCAATATTATTTGTGAATTTTATTCCTACTTGGCACCGTATGTGGCCATGAATTGGCATCCCTCGCTCTCTTCTCTTCAGATGCTGAGCCTTCTTGGCTAAGTTCTTGCTGAGCCATATGAAAAAGAAAGGGGAAAAATCGGAGGAGCGATTCCTTGAGGACATTTGAGGTACAAAATTTACGCTTTTTACGGTCATCGTAAATCAATGAGCCGACCAAAGTATTGGAAGTTCGGAGGCGACCTCAAATCCTCCTAAATCCGCCCCATCTGTTTCCCTCATGGCGTTCTGGAACGTCGGCCCACTGGGCAGCCTCGCCCTGGCCCTCTGCGGGCTGCTGGTCTGCTTCGTGGTGCTCATCGCCGTCTTTCGCCAGCTTAAGATGGAATCCAGGGAACGCCTCCGAAGAGAAGACAAATGCACGTGCGACATCGGAGCCTCTTGGTTTTTGCCCGAGCGGAGGAGGATCAACTCTGATCCGGGACCCAGGGCCGGGGGTCACGTCGTCACCCACTTGTACTACCCACCCAAGCCGAAGAGGTCGAAGTGGTGAAAAGTTGCGACCACGAGGCCTCCGAAGAGCTAAAGTGGAGTTTAAACTTTAAAGTGTGTTTTAATCGAGGTCTGCTTATGTTTTCCTCTGTTGAAGGTCCTAAACTCCAAATGCAATAAGAAAGTGTGACTCGCTTGAATTTAAAACTAATAAACTTTCTTGTATTCTTTTAACACGTCGTTTTAAATTTTTAAACAGGATTCTTTATCGCCATCCAACTGTTCTGAAATTTCCATTTTCCGTCATCCTCCAAGGCCAATTTCGTCTCCTTCAGGATTCGATCAAGAGCTCTCAGCTTCGCCTTGGTCTCCTCGGAGGTGGTGGCTCTGTAGATCCTCTTGCAGGAGCGCCTCCACTCCTTGATTACTCGGAGCCTCTCCTCCAAGCAAAGTCTCTGGTCGAGCTCCTTGACGATGACCATGTCGAAGGTGCCTCTGTCGTACACGCAGAATTGGAGCTTTTCCTTCTTGAGGAATTTGGAGGGTGGCTCGACATCGGAGTAGAGCGCCTCCGAGGAGTCTTCCTTGTCCACTCTGATAAAGAAGGTTAAGGGTCTCATGCAGGGGGCGGCGTAGGAGACCGGCGGGATCGGGATGAAAACCTTCTTCAAAGGATTCCTCTCCTCCGAGTTGCTATCGGGCGAGGTCTCCTTGGAACGGGACCAGCAAAAGCAGAACGATGACATCTTTGTCAGGTGCGGGCAAGGAAGTGAATGGCGAATTTTCGATCCGGGCCAAGGCAAGGATTAAGAAAGATTCTGAGCCAGGTTCCCGCAAGCGGATTAAATTTTCGGATTAGGGAATTTCCCCGCCAAAATGTATTTATATTCTCGTGCTTCCACTTTTACTCAAGATCCAAAGACAGAAAAAAACTATATTGTCTACAGGGCATTGAGATACAATAACTATTATAGTATCTTAATGCTACAGGGCCGGGTTACTGTTTAAGCTTAGTGTATTGAATTAATTATTATGCTATATGAGGTTCCTCCTTTAATAAAACGATCGCAGCCATTCGCAGGTCGCATTGGAAATTTGAAATATGGATAACTGAATAGGATCACTGCGTATATATCTCCAACTTGCCACCGAAAAACGTATGACGGCAAAGCTTTCTTCGAAAATGACCGCAGCCGAAAAAGTTTGTTTTCCCAACAAATTTGACCCTCAGGATCCCCTTGTAGACTTTTTTCGAACGAAGTATTTTCAATATATAACGTGACTGGCGAGGATTATGGAAAGTGTCGCGGCGTGCAGAAGAAGACCGACCTCCAAGGCAACGACGCAATTAGATGCCAATCGAGTATGAATGCCATTCACATATAAATGGGTTCTTAAGACGGATATCCCGGATATCTGCAAACACACAACGTGGCGTTCATTAGCTGTCTCTGAGAGGCCCCATTTATTGCTATAAAAGTATATACGTATGCTATGAAAGATTCCTTGATTTACTCGTACATGCAAAATATTTATTTTAGGAATATTTTTGGGCTCTTGTGCTTTTCCTTACCTTTCTTATTGAACCTGTAGTAGTCGTTCTCATACATGGGCCTCGTCATTCCAAAATCTGCCAGCTTGACTACCCTTGAGCTGTTCACCAGGCAGTTCCTACAGGCCACGTCTCTGTGCACGTACTTGAGCTCTGCCAGATAGGACAGGCCCCGGGAGACATCCAGAGCCATCGAGGTGAGCCGTCGGTTTGACACCTCGTCCATCTCCTCACGGTTCCGCTCATTCACAAGGTGGCGTCTAGAGCAAATAGAATGATGATCCGTTAATGGGGTATTGCGTGGTAGTCTGGGGATTTCAACTGTTTTTGCATAGTCATGGCTACAGAGTTTAAAGAGGATCTAGACATTGTTTAACAAGCACTTTCCCGTTGGTCGAATTCTTAAGCAAACTGAAACGAGTCTCAGTCGATTACGCGAGTGGTAGCAGAAGAATATCAAAAAGTGATGCTCCCTCTGAACTTTCCCAAAAAGTTGTTAGCAACTCTAGAGATTCTGTCTAACGAGTGACAATAACCAGACACTTTTATTCCGGTCTACTGTATGTGTATATGGACTTTAGTACGCTACATGTTCATCTACATACCTTGCCAAAAGGTACGTTTTAAGATCCCCATACAACATGAACTCCATGACTGTGTAGACAGGCTCATTCCTGGTGCACACGCCCAGCAGCTTGACGATGTTCTTGTGGTCGAACCGCTTCATCATGTCGGCCTCGCTGAGAAAGTCGATCTTCTCGTCCACCGAGGAGCCCGTCTTCAGAGTCTTGACAGCAACCGCAACCTGAAATAGTACATTGTATTATTATGTTTATACAAGTAGCTTTATGTGTGATCGATTGTTGGCTGTGTGACATTTATTGTTTCCGATATGTACATGTACAAGTACGTTCGTACCATTGAAGTAAATAAGGGCCTTGTTTACTTCAATGGTCTGTACAGAGCGAAAAAGCTGCCAACTTTTCCTGTCCCCGTATTGTATGATCTAAGCTTATGATATACTTAGTATGAGTACTCCATTTAAGCAAACATGGGATATCTAGGCATGGTTTTCCTGGTACACAAGTGAAGCTCCCAGCTCGTCGCTAGTACACCAATCTAGACCCTCTTTACGGATGGAGATCTATTGTTTCTTCAACCAAAAATGGAAATGAGGAAAAACATAACCGAGTCGCATAAAATGCTGCCATTTTATTATTATTCTCCCCAAAGCTATAAAGGACATCGAGTAAAACAAGGATGCATAATTCTAAGTTCCTATTGTCTGTGCCATAACATCTAAGGCCCTTTTTCTTGGTATTCATGCTACAAAATAAAGGCTCGTACGAGTAAAATCATAGTACGCAAATCTTGTAATCTACACGGCAGACTTTCATAATTATGCTTCATCCTACGTAGCTTTCTTCATCAATATTATTCTCCATGGCAACAATCGTACCTAAAGTCCATAAAATTAAGCCATATTTTTAGGACTAACAGGATTCAAGATCCACGTGAAACAATTATGACACAACACTGAAGTAGTCTTATATCCCCGTGTAATGGTTAATCTTACTCTGAGAACCCCATCTTTGTGGATGTAGTTTGAGTCTAGCTGATCGGTTCTCATGGCGATGTCTTTGAACGAGGGGACGGACCAAAGGCGCTCCAAGGAGGACTTTGGAGGGAAAAGGCAGCGTGCAAGGAGAGAAGAAGAAACAAAGAAACAAAAGGGAAAGAAGAAAGAAAGGAAACGTGCTATTATTCGGTTTCATGTGGTGTGTATTGTGTTGATATATTTACTTGATTGTATATGTGTTTAATCGAAACCTCCTTTGTTCCCTTTGCTCACACCCATAACTTTTTGAACTCGTTGTATGGCAGCTATATTAAGTGTAGAAGCCACGTAAATGTTTTCTCGTACGTGTAAACACGTAAAAGACTATAAATATTTCACTCTCTGACGCGAGGACAATAAATAATTAGAAGGCGTGGGCGGGAAGAAGTAGTTCAAGTTCTTTGGCTGGATGTGAGAGCAGCAGCTGGGAATATTGAACAGTATGAGCTCAGAACCAGAATTTGCTGTGATATGCTTCATATGCATTAATTGTATGGAATGATATGCACATTTAAACCATGTGGGGCTAAAACGCCATTCTCACTCTCCTATAGCATCATGCCTAAAACTAAACTACAGTTTTGTGTGAGAAAGAACAAGCAAGCTTTTGAAACCCCCCATTCGTTTAAAAATCGGTTTTCACTCCAGGCAGGTAAAATATATGTCTTCACTTGACAGAATGTCAAGACATGGAAAAATGCAGAAAAAAACGTAAAACGAAATTTATAAGTCTTTAAACAAAGGAAGAGATACACTGAAACTTTTTTGCTTTCTTCAACTGTCTGCCATTTTAGAAGTTCCTTCTTTTGAAGGAAATATAAAACTTAGAAAACGGAACCAAAACTTTTATCTCCCAACTTCATTGACCTATTGCTACGTATATCATGTCTAGACTAGACAACTCACCCATCCCTTCTCGTCGAAGAACGCCTCCCCGCCGTAGACGGTTCCGAACGCGCCCTCGCCCAGCTTCCGGTTGATGACGACGCGGTCGCGCGGGATCTCCCACTCGTCCAGGGTGAGCAGGGACGTCGGCGTCAGAAGGCCGAGGGCGCGCATGCGCTCTTCGGTGTGACGCATCTTCGCCTCGTATCTGAACATGGATTAAAGTTTCAAAATGGGGTCAACATTATTCCCTTTTTAAGAGAATATAGTTCTATCCTTTTACGGGCTTTTCTACAACTTCATTCATTGGGAAAACATTACATTTCCTGAAAGCACTTTTACTACTTGCAAAACATGAAGAATTTTGTCTCCCATCTACGAGGACAACTTTTCTTGTCTCCAGACGTTTCAAAACGTACACATATTTCTAATATTCCGACAGCATCTCGTCTCTTTCTTTTGATTGAATTAAATTCCACCAGTCCCCCAGGCATCAGCTATAAATATATACATCCTTTAGACGGATGACGTTGCTGCATGCTGGAAAAGTGTCTCTGGGGACGGAGGAAAGCAACCGTTTGTCACCATAACGCCACGTTTAATAAAACATCAACACTCTACCTTCGCTTCAAAATGAAGAATATGAGCACGAGCATGACGATAATGACGCAGAAGGCGATGAAGAGTGCGAGGATGATGGTCTTGTCGCAGTCCCAGCCGATGGCCGTGGCGAACCCCGACAGGATGGAGCAGTCCATGGAGCGGTCCTTGGGCAGCTGGCCGTCCGCCGTCTGCCACCGGATCGGGGCCTTGTTCCAGTCCAGGAGCTTGCCGTTGCCGTCAGAGTCGGTGTAGTCGGGCTCGTACACGCCGATCTCGTGAGTTGCGTTGTCGTACCATTGCATAATCTAGAAAATACCGTAAGCTATGTTATATAAAGGATCGCATTTCGAGCGCATAACTATGCTGAGCCCATTCATTCGAATATTCCAAACGAAAGTATGTAATGTGATGCAGCAAGTTGTATATGTTAGCAATTCCAATCTTAAAGGCCTACCTTAATGTTTGACAACCTTGAATTCCCATTGACAAAGTTGATCCTTCCGGTGACCCCGTGGAAATCCGTCTCGCCGATGATCCTCACAAACTCATTCGTACTCCGCACAGAGTGAATGTCCTGGATGTAAGAGCGGTTCTGCTTGATCAGCCTGTCCAGGGACAGCGCGTACAACCACACGGCATCGTAGACGTATCCAATGTACTGGCTGTGCTCACTGGGGTCGAAGTTGAACTTCTGAAGGTGGGCGTTCGTGCTTTCGCGCCATTCAGCCACCGTCTGGTTTGTCTGCATGAGGGTGTCGTCTTTGGCGTACGTGGCGTGGTTGAGGGATAGATGACCGGAAATGGCCTGAAAAGGAAAGTATTTATGGTACGTGTTGAAGGTTAGCGTGGGAATGGTAGAGACCAATTTCGAGTACAAAATGATAAATGGAAGTACGACAACAAGAAAAAATAACAATAAAATGAAAGGAACGCATCCCTCGAAGACGATGTAGGCCGCGGCAATAACGATTATATAAAATGAAACGAGCAAATGACAATAGCAAAAAGTTGTACAATAGATACAAATATACCAGTTGTCTGCTCTAAAAGTTTTTTTTTATTTTTTTGTTAAGATAACAAGAATCCTTTTAGCAAAGGACTATAGAAAAGTCTCATTGCTTGAAAATGCACCTGTTAAGTGCATTTCTAAATGTACGTTTACCTCAATCATCTCGCTCGTCGTACAGTTGGGCATGAAGTCGTCCTCCTTGCTGGACGTCGTGTCGTTCCTCCTGCGCGCGCGCATCGAGTCCACGTCGTACCAGTTGGATGCGTACCACCCGGGCAGGAACCACACGTAGCCCTGGCGCTGCGTCATGCCTTGCTTGTAAGCCTCGCACATGATGATGCGAGCGGCGCGCTCGAAGAACTCGCCAATGATTACACGAGCGCCGCGCACTTTCAGGTCATTGAGGTACTAAATATAGAGAAAATATTTTGGTAAAGACTGATTCATGAAACATAATTCACTCTACTATTCATCACTATAGTTCTTTGAGACTTTCTAAAGTGTTAGATTGGCCCCTATTATCGAATACAAAGGCGAATCCAGATCGTTCTCCGATTACCAATAAGCCGAAGTGCAACGTTTATTTGCGAGAAACCGGCCGCAAGGCAAAAGTCTCACAAAGGCCAACGTCGTAGCGAGCATGGCAATAATAGAGCCCTCCCTCCCTCCGCAGGCTGCTTTTGCCGGCCTAATGAAAATGATGATGGCCGCACGTCCTTCTGGACACTTTTTGCGGCGCAGTTTTCTTTTCACTGCAAATATTGCATTCCGGAACAGACTGCTCTCGAGAGTGCGGCGTAGTTGAGAGACGTGACTTTTGTACTCCGTATAACTGCGTTGCATTAAAATAACCCACACAATATCTACTCCTGCATTATTCTGAGGAAACATTAGCTAATGAGAGAACGCTCTACTTAACACATCACTTTAAAAAGAAGCAAAAATGGGGAAGCACAAACACTACTCAATTTTTGCAAACAACAGTTAATTACACACCTGAAAACGCATTCATTGCCTCTATTGACGTACGCACGTCTAACATCATAACTCACCATGCTCATGTTGGGCGACTCTGAGGGGAACTTTCTGTTCATGATGAAGCTGATCCCGTGCGTCTGGAGGACGTCCTGAAGGTGCGAGATGTACTCGGAGTACTTGTGGCCGTCCATCGTCAAGCTCGCCACCTTGGACCATTCAAACTTCTTGAAGATGGTCAAGTAGACGTATCTGGAGAGATAATAATAATTATCAAACAATACTCACAAAGGTGGCTCAGTGTTTTCGAATGCCAAGACAAACAACATATATATTTCTATTTCTGCAACTCGGTATGTAGCATGGTACGAACCAACAAACACGAATAGGGGGCCTTAACCGCATTAAAACTCTGATACATATACAACAAGAATGATTGTCACCACTTTGTTGGTTTAAGGCAATCGACGTTATCTACGAGAGTCCTTCACTTTTCGAGTCCAGCGTTGCAAAAAGCCAACGCACTCATGGTGAGTGTCATTGCTCCTCCTCCTCAGTCAATGGACTCGTACCATGATCTTACTTCTCGTACATCTCTAATGTCGTTATCTGGAGTGTTTCTCTTACTCACTTGTATTGTTTGTTTTCAGCTATGGTTCTGAAGAAGTAGGGATACTGCGTCTCCGGCCCGTCGTCCGATGTGATGGATCCCTCAGCGCTGTACGTGATCACCACCGTTCGGAAATGCTTGGACACGCCGGCGATCGGCTCTACAGTGTCGGAGCAGGCGGGGCCTAGAAAACAAACCAGCAACTGTTTATTTGTACAAGCTTGTTGAAGGACGCGTGATCTGATGATGGGTTTTAGATCGAATGTTGTTGATCTTTGCGCGCGGGAAAAGCAATTTTCTATTCGTCATCTAGTACTCGTAGCCGGAGGGGGAACGAGGTGGATAATCAACGGAGGTGGTGTAAGTAGTTTGCCTCTCGAGGGGATTTCGCCGAAGAAGCGTGTGTTGGGAAACGTGCCTTGGTCAATAAGACCAACATATACAAAACCAATAGAATTTTAAATACGTCGATTATACTTGGATACTAAATGTAAGCAGCGAATGTTTTCATTTTCGTCTTCACGTTGTCTCAATTTTCCACGCGAGAAGATAAAACATAGTCCTTAATATGCAAAATTTATATTAAAATGGCAAAAATGACTCATTATTTGCGTCAAAAATAAGCCAAAAACGTTAAGCACTTTGCCGTCAAAAGCCCGGTCATTTGAAGTTGACGATAAGCACCCCGTTTCAATTGTCGAAGTGGAAAAGTGACCCTTGAAAGCACGCTGTTAAAAAGAGCGAAAGTAGACCAAGGATCCCCTTGATCCTAGGAAACTTGAAACCTAACTTCGGATCATACGCCGAGGTAGCACAGCCTGAACAATGCTTTTAGTGTATTGTCTATTTTCACAAAACTACTTAGTGACGCGCGCGCGGTACTTTGACAGAAACCTCAATTAAAAGCTTTGAAAAATGATGGCTTACCTAGAATTCCCACAAATGACTTCTTATACGACTTGTTCGTTATGATATCAATGAACTTCTTCATGACGACGTCCGCCGTGCACTGGCCGTCTGTGCCGTGCAAGTCCAGCTCGTAGTTGGGCAACACTGTGCTATTGGCATTAATGTGGTCTCGGGCCAAGGCCGCCACTAGAAAACAAAGAGAGAGTAGAGGTCAGATCAAATGAGCTCATCTCGAACTGAGGCGATCAATTACAAAGGTACAAAGGTACAAAAGTAGTTGTGTCCTTACCTGGTAACAACTCCCTGGCTGTGAACTTATCCCCTCCCAAGGGAAAGATGCCTCCAATCAGAAGCTTCTGCTTCATCGGCCCGTTCGTCCACGTGTCATACCGCGGCACTGGCACGCCATCCCGCATCGCCTCGGGCTCCAGCAGCCACTCGCACGCCACCTGCCGCAGCACCCGCGGCTCCTCCTCCGCGCGCTCGCCGGCCGCGGCCATGCGCTGGTTGTACATGCGCAGCAGGTCGTCGTACGTCTCTGAGGTGAACTCCATCGACTTGATGACATTGTAGAGCGCCTGCGCGGACTCTTTCAGGGGAGACCAGACGACCTGGGAAAGTAGATGATGAGATATTGAGTTTCTGATTAATGGCAACACGGTTCCCTAGGGTATGATAGGAAGTTTTATATCAGCTATCGATGAGTTTATGGTTTCTTTCAATGGATACAAACAGTAGATACATACAAAGAAGGCCTCTAGTAATAGCGTACATTTGCTATGAATCAGATCTCGATGTCGATGAGTCGTGATGCGTAAAATCTCCATTATGATTCTGTCTAGTCATCAAATTTCAGCTACGTACAAACAGCTCATCAAGCAATGCCCGCAGTCATCATATCCGACCAATTGAGAGAGCAGTTCGAGAGTAGATATCTGATACGAGCATTTCCACTGGTTCCTAGCTGCTCCGCTCGATCCCTCGTGAGTATTTACATTCTCGGATGCCTTTCATTCAAGAGGGAAATCAGAGCCGTTTTTTCGTTAACGCGTTACCAAGGAAGAGCACAAAGCCCGGTTTTTGTTCTCTTTTCTTTTATGCTTAGCATGTTTTGAAATCGAAAATTACTACAAAAAAACGATTTCAAACACGATTAACCGCGCGATTAGCATAAAAAAGGAGAAAAAAACCGGCCTCAGCTTCACTGTTTTTACCTTCGCGAGTCTGTTGAAGTTATAGAGACAGGCAGATGCGCCAGGCCCACCATTGTGCGCCTGCAGCGCCGTCACGTTCCCCTGGAACATGGCGTTGTCCCATCGCTGGTCGCAGTACTCGAACTTGATGGACGTGAAGTTGAAGAGGCTGACGATCCTGGACGGGGTGAAGTGGTAGAGCAGGATGGAGTGGCGGCCGTCTCGGATGGCGGGGGAGTCCCGGAGGGCACGGACGGTCTCCAGGAGCCGGTCGCCCACGAACGCCACGTTGACCAGCATGCCGAGGTCCTCGATCTGGCGGAGGAGCAGCCGGGTGGAGAACAGGGACGAGTGGACTGGAAATAAACGGATATTTATCTAATGACGTCATTTAATGATGCATCAAAGGTATTTTCGAGATCGGCCTTGGGGCCCTATTTCGAGCCTCGAGTGAATTGCAAAAATGACTTGACAACACCAGACGGCGTGTTTCCAGGAGGCCGGTTGTACTGCGTCAAAAGCTACTTTATACGTCAGTTACTCTTAACTCGACGAACGATGGGAATAAATTGAATATTCAGATGATGATAAAATATAAGCAGCTGAAGAGTCTCGTCCTGTTTTATTTATGAGAAGCCTTTTCACAACTCATTGACACTCCATTATGGAAGAAGGCTATTCAGGGAATACTACTCGTATGCTAATCACCATATTGAGGATGTTATAAGAATCTGTATTTTACCGGCTTAAGTACTAAGCAATCTTATCAAAGTTGCAAACTTCTGGTGGGTGAGGTGTTGCAAATAACTTTCACTAATTATTTGCAATTGAAAGTATAATTGCAATTTGAACCTTCAATATCAACGCCTCGATCCTCCTTCTTCTTCTCAAAAATGCATTCAGGTTAAGAGATCGAATAACTCGGATAGAGAGAGGAAAATTGTCAGGAAAAAGACAAAAGCTGGGTACAGGAAGTTTGCCGGAAAGGAAAACAGAGAACAGCCTTGAAAAATATATCAAGGAACAAATATTATTATACACAGACTTGAGCCTGGTAGAAGTACAAAAGACAGAAAGGTTAGAAAAAAGGCCAATAAAACAGCATTCTCCAATATCAGTGAGTGCTCTTCAGTGCAGTTGAGGCGTTTACAACACATAATAGTAAGTAGTTACAGAGCGAGTTGAAACTTGATGCTCAGTTTCCGAATAGAGAAACCAAATATAGGGTTTCTTTGTTTCCTTCTTTAAAAAGGACCTAGCTAGTGAGTGGTAAAATGTCCTCTTGAAAGTCTTTTTCACAATATAATTGAGCCCTTTAAAGGCCTTTTGAGGAGGACGCCTCTTATCATCGTTGTGTGTAAAAGTCTTACTATCGGTACATTTTTTCCATTTTTCGTCTTTTAGACTTGCGTGTGCCATTTTGTATCTATCAAAGCAGATATGTTGAACAAAAAGGTGAAGGTAGGTGAAGGAATCTTTTTGTGCAAAAGTCTTTTTTCCACACATCCTCTTTTCCTGCTTTGATCCCCATGTTTGACGATTCTCCATCAAAGGAAAGGAAGGGTATTGGGGGTAAAAATCGAAGGCCACAGTGAAGGCCGCCAGACATGAATGCTAATGGAGGATCAAGCAAGATTCTATTTACAGCGAAGACTGTTCTCGATGCAGTTTAATCATTGCTTGCAAGGCTTTTTATGTTCTTCTTCGTAATGGAAGGTACAAATTGTACAACTGACATTCATTTCCGACAATCAATCCATAGTACGTACAAAGTATGTAGCAATGAAATGTTACAAATAACTGAAGTGTATATTATCACAGCATGTCTTTAACTTTACCTGGGAAGTCTGTGAGCATGAGCGCGCACTTATCCTCATTATTGTCCCCATGCCTGACGTTGCGACACTGCTTCGACACGTGCAGCCCTCGACCTTCACAGTAGTCCTCTTGGCACACGAAGCTGAAACGATTATATTGATTTTAAGGAACGGGGATTGAGGATAAATGCACATAAAGTGGATTTTAATTGGTCATTGGAGACGAGACGGCGGAAGCGCAAACAATGGCCAATATTTGTTTTGCTGTTGTTATGAAAGGATGTCGTTTTTAAGTGGAGTGAAATCTGAGCAAGATAGATTGGGTAGAACGGCTCATTGGCTTGAAATAGAGGGTGTCGAACCCATATCAAGATATGTCAAGAGCGTTCTTAACAATTTCTCGTTTAAATGAGCAGCAGGTCCAAGCTACATAAATAACATATATCTTGAGGGCGAGCTATCTGCTTTCTTTTCATTTACTCACGAAAAACGTCTTTTATTTTTCTTCTACTCGTGTCACTATTTGGGGTCCTCGTCCAGTAGGTGGCTACGAAAACACCGACTTATATAACTCAGTTACACAACACGGGCAACGCAGCATGAAAGAGATTCTTCTGCACAGCAGCAGCTCATCCCGCTAATGTTACGTGAGCCACATTTGGCCCTTGGGCGCATGAAGTGAAATTACAGCTGAGAGACGACTGACTGTGACTCTCTCGATCTCGCCTGCTAGGGTTGAGTAACCTCCAGGTGAAAGTCATACAACGAGGCAGTGGCGAAAGTAAAGCAGTACACTTATCACTGGGCAAAACAGGGATGCAGTTGTTGCTCAGAAGCTGCTTTGCAGTTGGCATCCCTGCAAAGAACATTTAGCTTTTTTGGACACTCCCGAGGAAAGTTTAAAAGGTGCTAATGATGGTCAGAAACATTTCTTTTCTTGACAGCTTCTAGACTAATTTCTTATGGCGCTCCTACATTGGCACTTTTCTTCAAAAAGTGCCGCATCTTTTACAATAAAATGCTCCTCTTTTTCAAAAAGATGCTCCTTCCACAGGCATTTTTCTTGAAAAGTTGCTAGCATTTTTTTCCTCTCAAGCCACGCAGGCAGGCTGAGGGAGCATTTTTTCAAGAAAAATGCTTGGGCATTTTTTGAAGAAAAGTGCCAATCTGGGAGCACCATAAGGGCAAAATCGGGACAATAAGGACTTTTCCTGTCCTTATTGTTGCAGGCTCATTACTTTAAAGTTGCACTATAATTGTCCGCATTAAGATAGTCACATTAAAGTTGCAATGCAGACAATAGTGCAACTGTTGCAACTTTTTGTAATAAATCTCGGCGGGTACTTGCTCGTATATGGAAGATGTGCATTCGAGTTGATACTCGAACATGTCACATTTAATTTATTGCAGTTATTCTTATCGGCTTGTTAGGCCCTGTAAAGGCTGTAATACTATACCAAATATGACTTTGCAGTACTATGGATATACTTTTAAATTTTTTGTGCATTAACTGTACATTTTACAAGATATGATTTCATACTCAGAGCAGTTCAATTAAAAAGTAAGTTACTTTTCTGCTTGTTTTATGCATCAAAAAACTTTTAGGAACATTTTGGACTCTTTTTGCATAATATGTTCAGTTATACAGTATCCCAGCAATGTTGTTGGTCCCTAAAATAGGCAACGAACGTTTTCTTCATCCCACGCAGTTTACTTTCCGCAAGACAAAAAAACTTCCTTTGGAATGTTGTCGTGGTTTTGGGTGTCCCCCATATTGACAAAGTATCACATGCTGGTCAACATCGATATATCGTATACAGGAGAGATGATATCAAAACAGGATTTTGGCATATGACCACCCCAGGGTCAGAAGAATAAATGTTATTAATAATATAGTACAGTAACTAACAACAGAACACAGTAAGTAATTATCACCGTATAATGTAATTTACTGTGTGTTATGCATATTATGAACCCTTTCTTTGCAACGGAGTGTGCTCTTCTCATATAAATGTCGTGTCAAAAGCCCTTAATAAACAGTCCATGCGACATATTCTCAACTATTTTTTCTCCCCCTTATTGCTACAATGACGCCTTCATACCAGGACCTGCATCTTCTCCTCTTTTTCTCGCGCGGAATACGCTATGCGGCCCAAATAGGAGGCCTCCAGTACATAAGTATTACTTACAGTACGGTAGATACTACAGACAAGCCATACACTTTACAGTAAAATGTATTAAACAGAAAGCTTTTATCTCATCATTGTCTCGGTACTTTGCTTTAATCATTTTTTTATTTGAGCTAAAACAGCCAAAATACGTTATGCGGCCCAGAAACACCAAATTTACTACAGTCACTGTAGTAAACTTTGTACCGATTCCCTGGGCACATAAGTCACTTGACATTAAAGTTGATTAAACGTTATTTTGTCTCCTGGCTGCAAAGAATTTTTTTTATTAATGA
>LR140927.1:0-14353 GCA_900659605.1 Tisbe holothuriae | reverse complement strand
CCATGTTGGGTCCTCCCGGTCCCATGTTGGGTCCTCCCGGTCCCATGTTGGGTCCTCCCGGTCCCATGCTAGGTCCTCCTGGGCCATTGGGTTGCAATTGTTGCGAGGACAGGGGCTTGTACCACAATCGGTAGCTTCCAGAAGTGATTTGTTCTCCATAAAGTCTTGAGACAAAGTCATTGATTTCAGCAAGGATGGCTTTTTCTTCTAAGGTTGTATTAATTTCAAGAAGAGAGGCTTTGTTGTCCTTGTATTGGATGAAATTCCCTTCAAGGTATGGTGTTTGACAATTCATATTGATAAAAGGCTGCTTAAATTGTGGAGGGTTGTAATTCAAACAGCTAGCTTGCAACTTCAACTGAAGAATCGGAAGTCGCTAGAATTTTTTAAATGCTCAAGCTGACCGTCGAAATAGGGTTGCCAAAACTATTAGTGGACTCATGTCAAGGAGAAATTGTCAAAAATAACTATTTCTATGATCAAATATTAAATCTTAAAAATATACTGTCTTCAGTAAATGTAATTACTGCATATTTGAACCCTTAATAAACACAATATTCTTCAACAGATCTCATAAAATTATTTGAAATAGGCTAAATGCGGAAATGTTCATTTCTCATTAGACTTACAACGCGTACGTTTGGATTAGATCAATCGTTCGTCATCTTAGATCTAGTCTAACAAACTAGATATTGCCCGTAGGGAAAACGGTTTTGGAAATCTGTTGCGCGTTGGTAATAAACACAACGTCCATGACTCCATGAACTACATTAGCGATTAGAAAATGTGCTCAGCTATTATAATTTCGGTAGAAATTCCGATCACATCAGACCAATTCCATTTTATGTAAGCCCGTGCGGTTTTCCAAATTGAAACTGCCAGTTGGTTTCGGTTTCCTGTTATGTACAAGGCCTATATAATACTGGTTATGTAGTAAACTTTGGGGCAATTTTTGGCGAAATTATCATGAAGCATAACACTCATTTAAAATTTCAATACCATTGCAACCAAATTACTATTTGGTACAGGTATTTTACAATTTTGGATGTTTTGTAGTTTTTAAATCTGAATTAATTACATTTTAACTGACTCTTTTCTTGTAAAAGTCCCATCTGAACTAAAACCGACTTTGGGTGAAAACCGACTGCTTCAAAACCGACGACGGTTTCGGTTTTCGCACGGCCTTAATTTTATGCACGTATTTCTAGTTCGGATCCATTCTTTATATTACGAATCCGGACTCACCTCTTGACTCTCCGGATCATAATTCCATATAACAACGACGTTATCCTTGGACCCGGACGCCAGCTTCCGCCCGTCCGGCGACCACTTGACGTACCACGCTTCCTCGCAGTGCGCCGTCAGCACCTGCAGTGTCTCAGAGGGGAAGTCGTCCTTGGGGCAGGTGTGGTCCACGGAGAGGTAGCTCGAGTCGAGGTTGGGCGCGCTCAGCGGCCGGTTGTGGAATAGGCAGTTTCTGGAAAAGGAGTGGAGGTGAACTAGCTGAGTTACAAATCCAAATGATGCCGTAATTTACATTTTATAGAAAAATTGCCTCATGGTTTAATAGTTTAGCACGCTACTGACTCCATGAAAAGGAGTAAATGGTCACCAGTTTCGTTGTTCAAAATTACAGAGAGATCACAAAAAGCAACAATATGGTCTTCTCTCCTCACCTAGTCTGATGCAACGCCGCCTGCTCGAGCAACGTTGTGAGCCTCTTTGGCGGCAGCATGATGTTCGCCGGCAGGAACGCCTGCAGCCGCTCCATGAGCTCCATGCGCGCGTTCTCGCCGCCGAGCGCGGGCCGCGTCGCAGCCGCGATCTCGTCCGGCGCGGACAGCATGAGGTAGCTGCTGAGGCGGTGGGTGCGGGATTGGTTGTGGTTCAGGGTGCTGATCTCTTGTTGAAGGACCTGAAAAATAGTGAATTACAATTTTTGTTTGGCAACTGTGTTACTCAAATGAGTTCTGAGGTATAGAGAAGTATCCTTCAGATACTGTTAATCTTAAACTAGCCATGCATATGCATCATACCATGGCCATGGTATATTGCCCCTCCACAGATCTTCATAAGTACTAATACAAGTCTGTGTGCGGTGTGCCCTTCTCATTGTTAAACGTATAGTTTTTAAATTTTTATACGAAATTCCAAACAAATCGTTCTGGCTTCTTACCTTTAGCGCTGCCATGGGTTGTCTTCTCGAGATGAGCTCAAGATATTTCTGCTCCAAGAGGAGAAACTTCATCTCGGTGATGTGCTCAGGCTTCTTTACCACAGGCTGGAGTTCAGAGAGAGCTGGAAGAAAGGAGACAAAATAATTAATTCTCATAGTATTTAAATCGGTTTTTTTTGTAATTGATACGCTCATACCTACTATCAGGCATATTACTCATGTTTTAAGCATTTTATTCTAAGCTTAACAAGTTCTTGGTATCCATGTTCTAGAATACCCTTTCTGCAACCACTTAAAATACTGTTTAGAAGACTCCTTGCAAAAATGTCAAGGCTAAAAAGGATTAATGCATCAATGTGACATTTTGGAGTGGTATCAAATATCAGTTTTCTAGTCAAAAGACTTCTTTCTTTCTCTTTCATTCTCTATCGCCGCAATTTCTTTGTGTGCTCTAAGCGGGTACGTGGCTTTCTCAGCAGCATTGCGACTTACTGGGCTTGAGAGGATATTCTTTTGTTCGCCTATTATGCATGGTACTATTAATTGTGCAGTTAGCTGCAATAAAGAGGCACTTGTGTTCCTTGAGTTCCGTACATATTATTTGATATCTAAACAATTTTGACGGACAGACAAGTTCACAGCTTATATAAAAATGTATCGTGCTTAGTTTAAGCAAATGAATAATTTTTAATTATAATTTTAAGAATATAAATTTTCCACGCATTAGTTTCCATGCATGGAAATGCTGATTATACCCTACAAAGAAAGCGTTAATGACAAAAAATGCGTCTTTTTCCGTCTCGCCCGTCTGACCTAAATTTCCTTTCTCTCCTTTTTTCTGATGAAGAACCAAAACCCACACAAGCGAAGAAACTGTTTTTGTGCGTATATGAGATCGAGCATTACAAGAGAATGGACGAAGATATTGTTAAATCACGCCTTCTGGATATTTATGGCAGCTCTAAATCATATAAACAAAGTGGATTTAAACCCAACTTACTGTTCACAGCCGCTGTCCAATCCCCTGCCAGCACCCACTTCTTAAACGAGGCCGCCGTGGGCTGATCCAACCGGCAACCGGCCTCAGCCATCAACACCTCAGCAGACGTCTTCAGCCCGATATTGTTCAGATGCTGCCCAATGAGACGAATCACCTCCTGGTCGACATTACCAAGCCCGGGACGCCGCGGTACGCGACGCACCCGGCGCTCCGTCACGCCAAGGACTTCCCCGTCCTCACCGCTCTCGTCAGAGTCCACGGCGGGAGGCTGCTGGGTAGGGGGCGTCGCGGGGGCGGGTTGTGCAGTGCTGGCATTGCCACCGCCGCCGCCGCCGCGTCCCCTCCCTCCCCGCCGTCCGCGGTGCTTCATCTTCATCTTGTCCGCCGTTGCCGCGTGCGCCGCGTGTGCGTTGCTGCTGTCCTCCGCCGCGGCGTCCTCGCTTATCATGTCCTGTTGTGTCGCCCCTCGACTCAGTCTCGTCCGCTTCCTCGGTGGGGACTGAGGCTCGTCTTGCTGCTCGTGCGATTCGTCTGCCACGCTGCCGGCGCGCTCTACTCCACGTTGCTGTTGCTGTTCATCTGCCGCTGCTGCGTCTGTCGACGATCGTTGTTGTGCTGACATGGGGTCGGCGAGGGCGCCGCCGTAGCTGGGATAGCCAGGACGACAGGCACGACAGCAGCAGCTGCAGACGAGGGCATAACAGCCGGTGGGAGAGAAGGCGTGAGCGAGGAGACCAACGAGGCGGGGGAAAGGTGAGGGTAACAAAGACTAGGATATCGGGCGCGCCACGGATCCCGTCACCATGGGAGGCAGAGGCGACGAGGGCGACGGGGGCGCAAAAAGTGGCGCAACTTCACTTCGAATGGGGGAGGAGCGCTTGAAAGCTCTTGAAGGAGGAGCCACGGCCACGCAGACACAAGTCCTCGAGGAGGCCAGCAGACAGTTTTTGTCTCACTTTTTACGTCCTCCCACTTCTTGTTCGATGTTCTTTCCTTCGTTCTTTCTTCTCTCACTCAGCTGTTTCCTCCGAACAAAGAACGAACGAAGGCAGAAAACGCAGACGGAGAAGAAGGAGAAGGAAAGGAAAAGAAAGTAAGACGGAGTTACTTCACAAATGGAACAAGCCAAACCCACTGTGAACACGGGGCAGTAGGGCGAGAGTCTGGGGCACAATGGGTCCGAATCTGGGCACTGGAATCGAAGGAAAGGGCTTCCGTGATTCGAACACTTTTTCCTCTCACTTTTTTGTTGTCTTCTGTCAAAAAAGAGAAAGAAGAGAGAAGAGGGAGGAGGAGGAGATCGAACTACAGCTACAGCAGTGCAGTGCGTGCTGGGGGAAGAACAACGCTAGCTGCTTCAGCCTGCCTAGCCTGCCTTGCCCAGCTGCGCTGCTGCCTCAGTTCCCCTCTGCTCCGCCTGCCTGCCTGGAGCGACTGAGCGAGCGTAGTGCTCCAATGGCTGATGATGTTATGCCTGTATATGTACACGAGAAATACGACGTATATGTGAAGAGCAGGGGACCACCACGTACAGACTGGAGGACAAAGGCAGGGTATTTGCTACCCTTGATTCTCATTTCCGCATTAATAACAACCATATGTTATATACTCTCAAACCATTTATTTTATGAGTGAAGGATAAAAATCAGTGTCAACTTATTTAAAGGGTCTTAATCCAATATGATGTTTTAAATTGGCATCGTATGTTACTACAGCTCTGCAGTCCCTTCCCTATATTTCTTTCTTCATTCCCAGGAACAGAAAAGGGTCCAAAAGTGTGCTAAAAAGAAACAAGGAGGAAGCAAGTTTAGGGAGGAAGGGACAGGGACCAAAGATGTGGCCAAACATAAAAATCAAGAGCCACTATTGAATTTCATTGAAAAACAACACAAATTTGACATAGCAAAACGCCTAGACTATTTAGTATTTACCACTGTATTTGTATTAGTACTCAACTTTAAAGGTTGTCAATGAATATGAAAATATACATATGAACACTTATTTTATTTTTATTTTTAACAAAAAAATAGTTTATATACTACAAAATTAAAAGTTATTCCTTTCCTTCAGAGGCTGCAATCTAGACTTCTCCATTGTTATTAAGTGCAAATGTATAGCAACAACTAATCTTGTGCATTTGAACAAAAATAATCAAGGGTGTGATATGAATGCGTCACTTATTCACATTTCCTCGTCAAACAATTGTCAGCCCTGACACAACTCACACAAGGTTAAAAAAGAAACTTGGCCGACGAAGTCGCACATACATAATCCATCGATATGCAAACGTCCATATATTCGAATGCAATAAGTCTGTGAATTCATCTACTCCACTCAGCACAGCCCAAGGCCGTTCTGTAAAGAGCTGCAACTGCGGTTGAGTAGTGGCCGACGGGGCAGTAAAAAGGCCAGCTGTGAAGAAGCAAGGCTTGCGCGCAGTATTATACAGCCATAGAGCTGATATTATTATGTGTGCATGTGATGTTCTGTAGATCATTGACCTTGCATGGAATACTGATAAATAAATGATGCTATCAATTATTGCAAAAAGAAGTTCACTTACAGTAGAAATGATCTCAAATGAATAAGAGGGAGTGCTATTAAGAATTTTGAATGTGAGGGGTAGGTTGCAGGGAAAACTGTCCACAAATTCCGTGTACCCGTAGTTTTAATGCCAAAAATCGTACATAACAAATAATTTGCTATTCCTAGGTTTTTTAGCACCTAGCTATTCCATAAGGAATATCTTAGTTAAAGGTCGAACCCTCGTACTATCTTCCTCTTTCATTTAAATCTTTCTTTTCATTTAGTCAGTTTCAAAGAAAGCTGTCTTGCATTATTAATAATTATGCATATTCGAAAGTACATTTTTGTTATTTTGTACTTGCATATTCCTGAGGTAAAAGTAAACAAATAAGCCCATGCAGTATAAAAGAACGCTTTGGTGTCAGTGAAATGTTATTTTACCCTTGGTTTACACGTCTGATTAGGGACTTCCAGCAAAAGAGTTTAGAATAAAACAAAATCAAAGAGCGTCAATCATTATAAAGGATTACTCATTATCATTTTCCTTGTATTTAACTCATGGACTCATTTTTGGTTCTAAATATGATTTTATTGTTTGCAGGACGGGAATTAAATTAACAATTAATTACAACGTGACCAAAATTATTTCATACGATATTAATTATATGATGGCCATGGACCCAAAAAGTTTATTCTCTTGGCCGCAAAAATGCATATTTTAACCCTTTGATTCACGACAGCATGCAATATTATGCCAAAATTAGTGGCTCAATATTGAAGTATCTTAATACCTGACACGGTGAAAGAAAGCCACATATTTAAAACTTGACCTGGGAACAGAAGTATTACAGTCTTTCACAATGGGTGCATATGAAAAAATACATATGACATACCCTCTTGTAAATGTTATTGTATATCCATTATTTGAAAACAGTTCTATACTTATAATAATTATTGTTCCAAGCTTTACATGAAACCACTGTGATTTGAGCGCGTCATGAGTTGTAAGAAAGAAAGGCTCATTTTTCAGGCCGAGGTCAAGCATAGTGGTGGGACCTAAAAGCTAACATTCTAAATCATACCGACAAAACCATAGAGATGGACATAGTTTATAGTACGTCCCACTCATAGGACAAAACATATTTTAAGTTCATTTTTAAAACATAACTTTCCTTGAGATGGCAGTTTCAGGTTGGATTTAAATGTTATAAAATTAAATTATGCTTCAAACAATTTCATTAGAATGAGTCCTCTTTATTCTATCGCGTGCGATCGAAATAAATATTGGGCGCTCCCCTTTCTTCTTCAAAGCCTTAAAAAGGCCACTCTGCACTGATATACACGCTTTAGTGAGCAAAATTAAACCTAATTCCAAATATGAATACTATAAAAGTGCTGCACATACTCTACAATTTCTTAGTATGACTGTATCAGTTTAAATTACACTATTTTACGCGGACTATGTTCAAGTATAAAATTTGATTCAAAGGTAATTTACTTTGGTTTTACACTTTCGTTACCTCTTGACTCAACTTTAACTACCTAACTTATATCCTTCCCGAGTGCTTTTATTTGACCCTGACAGTCCAGTCAGCTGCTTCCGATCGGGAAATGTGCAATAATAACATTTTAATAAGTGTTGCAACGATTGCAAAGAGTTCTTAGTTAGCCAACAAGTTAATCAAGGCTTTGCAAGGTTAAAGGGCGACCTTGCCATTTAAAGAGGAGGATTAAGGTTTGTTTTATGTGCTAATACTATTGAAAGTAAAATGTGGAGCGTTGTATGGTATACAACGGAATCCACCACTAACTCCGACTGCAGAGTTAGAATAAGTCCGACTACAGAGTAAGACTAACTTCGACATTAAAAAGAATAAGTCCGACACACAATTAAGAGTATCTCCGACACTATCTAGTTAAATGAACATCTCCGAACCCACCAAAAATGAGTAACTTCGACACCAGAAGCTAAGGGAAAACCTCTGACATATTTAAAGATTGCCATTAACTAATGCTAAATGAATACAGAGATTTAAAAGTAAGTAACACAATTATTTAATAATAGTAATAATAATAAGAAGAAAATATATTAAAATTAAGCCACATAATAATTTACTTGATTCCTTAATGTAAATTAATCATAATTTACACTAATACATTACTATGCTTTGTGTGGAAAAGTACATACTCCTCAAACCTACTTTAAAGTTTGAAACACACTATACCATTATTTTCTAAAGTAAATTAATATATTACATATTAGTTAATCTTCAGTAGGAGTTTTTATTCATAACTGTAGAAATAATTAATAATGTTCTGCTATAATTCCTTATATGTACTGTTAGATTGTACAGCTGTCGGAGTTATTCTTTGGATGCACTGTCGGAGATATTCCTTTGATGTACTTTCGAAGGTATTCTTATTATGTACTGTGTACTGTCGGAGCTATTCCTTATGTACAGTCGGAGTTATTCTTCAAAACATATCTTGTCGGAGATGCTCTCTTCATGAGTCGAAATTAATCAAAAATACATTTTCGGAGATTTTCAAACATTTTTGTCGGAGAAACTACGCGCTACCCTGTTTAACATTAATTTTCATAGTCTGCGGCCGCATGATCCATACGTATATAATTTGGTATCATTTATCTACTAGTCACCTTTTATACAATTTCGAGGTTAGCTGGGCTAGATATAAAATGTGTAACTATATGTGTAATTTAAATGTTGCCAACATTTATAACTTTAAATGTCTACATTCAGTTTAAAAACAAATAAATCTTTACTTTATGAACTCATTGTGCCTATACACAACTTTATTAAACAATTATAATTGTTAGAAGCACAGTTTGAACATTTCGGAAAAGTTCCGTCAATATTTTTAGTGGGCACTCACGTCTCACTCAGTCATTATAGCAGCTGCTGAGCAGCAGTAAAAGAGAACTCCGCCCAGTGCAGTCTAGACTCTAGACCGCGCGCGCAGCGTAGTTACCCGGCTTGGGCAAAAGAAAATAGTTCCTAGTCAGGAGATAATTAAGGACATAATGACGGTAATTGCACTAATGAAATGTATGTTATGGTAATGTACGCATTAAACTACATATGTTCCTTTAGTTTCTAAATAGTTATAGTGAAGAAAACGATTTTTCCGTGTTCGATATCTGCTAGTCAAAAGATTTTTCCCGTCCAAACTTTTTCAAAGAAAGAAATAGTCCTACAATGTCTTATATGTGCTATAATAATACATTTTACTGTTCATGAGGTACCATACATAAATTGTGGTTCTAACCATACCAAAATTAGCAATAAGTATGCAGTATTAACAGATATAAGGCGCATCAAACCTTTGGCTCTCTTTCCTGAAAACAACGTTTTTCATTCATAGGGTTTCCATTTCTGGCGTCAGAGTTGAGGTTTTTTTTAATATGAAATGACTTTATTGGATTTTAAGACACTACGGTAAATTCCCAATAGAAGATAATACCAACTAAAATGCAATTAAGTGGCTTACTTTTTTTTAAACCTACTGAAATTACTGAACAGTTACAATGATATAGATTATGTTTATAGCCTGTTAAAGGCATTTGGTCTGTCAAATTCGTATTTTTGGCGCCAAAACACTAGTGCATGAACAGTTTCCTCTACAAGAAAGCTCAGCTGAGGGCTGAAAGCCCCACCCAATCAAGGGGCCCATGCAGGCAAAGAGTCACTGAGTACCAAGAATACTGAGCAGAAAGATTGTTAACTCAGGAAGAGAGAAAGAATGGAGAAAGAAAGGAGAAAGAAAGAAAAGTCAGCCATTGTAAGCTTAAACTCTGAATTGTGAAGGACTCAATATATTTTACCTTTTACTCATAAGAACTTTGGAAGCATAAGTCTACTCATTGCAGCGCCCCAGAAAGATCAACCATAGCCAAAAGGAATTATGTATTTCGCCAAAAAGTGATCATGTCTAATTTTTGGGAGTTTAGGTCTTCATTACACCAAGAAATTCTACTTATGACCTCTTATATGATAATTTTATCATTATTATTAGAGGAAGCATGCCATTTTTAGTTATATTTTCTACAGCTTTTGTTACAATTGTTTCGCTTTAAAATGCAAGCGAGTGACTTTTTGAAATAATCACATTTTCTGAATTCAGAGCTCTACGGTGAAATATTTATATTCAAAATCAAATATCTCAAAATCCGCCCAAAAGCGCGCAGTGATATTCAGGTCACATATGTAAAATTTCATGCTCTTTCACGTGGTACCAGTATTAGTGGCGGCATGCTGCTGCATTTTGAGATATTTTTAGTTTACTGTGTCCAACTGGCAATGAAAAATATCTGTCTTTGACAGTAAATAAATGCCCTGAGATAAAATATTTTTTTTTACCTTTTTGTATGCAAAATGAGGCTTAAGTATCTTTAAACTTACTACAAAAAGCCAAACTAGATTTACTCTATCCAAAACTGAGATATCATAAAAAGTGACATTGCCATCATTTCTAGGTTTTTCTCAATTCTCTCAAAGTACATCTCATCAAGAATGAATATCTATCTAGCTAACATAGTAAAACATACCAGATATGGATAAAATTTACACAAAGTATGTGTCAAGAGTTATATTTTCACATGAAAACGTAAAATTGACTTTTTTGAAATGAATTAGACCACACTCTAAGACCACTGTGAGCCGTTTACTTTTTTACAGTAATTGTGGGACACCCTGTAGAGAGTCTATAAGTAAGAGAGATGGTTTGTTCATGTCTTACTTTTCTCTTTTGGTTCTTTTAGTGCATCATTCTCACTATATTTGTTTAGCTTTTAAACTGAGGGGTTACTATGTAATGTAACTAGATCTTTTGCAACGAAAATGAACTGAGTGCAAGCCAATTAGGCCGCTCAGTGCTCAACTGGTCAACATTGCAGGGACGTCACATCTTTTCTTATAGGAACCCTAGGGTTGATAGATGAGGGAGGAGAAAATAAGCGAAGCGCGGGAAGAGAAGAAAAATTCAAATTTGATCCCTGTGAACAAACCTGGCATATGCAACCTTGTATATATTGAATTATGGTATATTAAATTTTGCTATCATTACAGGAATTGTGACTCTCCAACACCCGAAGATGGTGGTTCCATGTGCCCAGATCAAAATGTCGACTGTGGCTACACAAATGGCCTGACATGCCCATGTAAATATACAAATAGAACGAAATTCAGTGCTTTAATAATATTTTTTCTTTGTTTACAGTAAAGGATAGCCTAGCAGTTGCGACTTCAAGCACTATATGGGCAACATCCTCTTTAGCTTATGGGGCCGAGATGGTTATTGATGGACTAAAGGACACAGACGGCTCAAACTTCTGGCATTCAAGCGTTTTGGAATCAAATAATATGGTGAGCAAGGAAAGCATAATCGATTCCAAACGGGGAAAATATTATCGTTGTAACTTATATTCTGGAATAGTAAAACGATGAGCGGAACTGCCATGATCAATTAGTTATTTTACTTATTACAGGGTGATCAAAATAAAGTGTGCAAAGTAAACAAGCATATCTCAAAAATGGCTAGAGTTACAAAGATGTTTATGAAGTAAAAATCTACTGGAAATATTGTGCCTTTTTTGAAAAAGAAGTAGTATTTAGATAATATTATCATCTGGCCCACTCCAGGCTTGTATAAGCAACCACCTACAAAATGGGAGTTTTGCAAATTGGCTACTTTTGATTCAATATTTCCTGTTTGAGTTGCATGTTAACACGTTCAAACCAATACCCCAAAGGGAAATTCAACCTATTTAACATTTTAAATGACAAAATTTTTCATTTAGCACCAAAAAAGTTGCATTATAATTGATTTGTGGGTCCCAAACATGTATTGCCTTCACTTCAGTTTAAGGAAATGGCAGAAACTAGAAAATTTAACAAAATAGACCATTGTCATGAACATGGCAGTTGATCATTCTAGGGTATAATATCAAAATATAAATAGCACTACCAAAAATGGCATAAAATTTGCTCAAAGTTTTGTTAAAAAGATTGTTTCCAATTTGCTACAGTTTGTAGCAATATGCATTTAGTTTTGCACACTTTAGATTGATCACCCTGTAGAACTTTTGCAATGAAGCGGAAGATAGTTCCTAACCACTAGGACTACTAGCACTGGTTAATTCTGGACAATAAGAACTACGCTCTTGGTAAATTCAGAGAAGGTGTGCGATCTATCAATCTATTAAAAATATACATGTGCGTTTTCTAAAAACTTCCGTCGGTATTTTTAAGGACGTGCGGGTACCCGGATCTGGACCCGGATCTGTCAATTTTTGGATCCTCCTCCGGGTCCAAACTATGTTGTACTATGTAATCAGCAAAAAATATCTTTGCAAAAATGAGTTCAAAAAGTAAGTGTCTGGAATTCACTTTAAAATGAACTCATTTTATGGGGGCTAAGTTTTGTAATGTGGAGCCCTTCTTAAAGCCTATGTAGTAAGAGTATATAGATGGACCCGGATCCGGACCCGGACCCGGATCCGCCGAAAAATCCCGGACCCGCGCTTCTCTAGGTATTTTGTTGGTCTGTTATTGGGTAATAATAATCAGTATTGTACTGTATGTAGGTATATTAAAACTGCATGGTCCATGTACGAGAATATAATTATAAGGGTGACAAAACTGCATCTTTCATTAAAAATATTGGGCCACAAAAGTATGGGAGGGGAAAATAACGAGAATGGTTTGCACATTGAGAGAAATTCCAACTAGCTTGAACTGCCTTGAAGGTTTTTATATATGTGTAGAACTTGTTTAGCATGATAATGACAGTGTAAAAAGAAGCTTGGAAATACTGAAAACGGGGAAATACCGACTTTTACCGCGGTATCGGTATATCGCACATGCTTAATTCAAAAACACGTGGTGTACAAATTTACTTTAAACCTTACTTTTTCTTCAACAGACTAAAGTCTAAAGTGATATTGTTGGTAAGTATTTTAGTTGATCTTATTTAGTCACTACTACGCGTATTTACATGTAATAAACAGTACAGTGTACATGTCTATTTTAGCCAATTTCTACTTAGGACCAGCATATTAAACCCCATGTACAGCAACATTGGCTATGGTCAAAACTCCAAAACTTGAACTCTATTTCAGGCAACTCTATAGTCCATACTAAATTGTTAATTACTTATTGACCTGCCGCTCCTCCAAGTGAATGTAGAGTCAAATAGCTTCATAGCTTTTTTCGATCGACGCAAGCCTCTCTTTTATGTGTGCTGCTCTTGTCTGTCTGTCTGTTACCTTTCACCAACAGGCTTTTTTCACTCGCTCGTCACTTCCTTTCTTTCTTTCTCTCTCTCATCAACGATTTATATAGAAGAAGAAGCAAAGAAGGCCTTCTTCTAAGGTCGTGACATGCACGCCATGCAAGTACATACGGATTTCTATAAAGCCGTCTCGGCAAACAACAGACTACGAACCATGTCAGTAGTCGCTCAGTGATTGACGGCAACGCTTATGAACAGAGCTGGAGCGTATTTTAACAACCAGGAGATGTACAGTAAGCATTTTCCAGTAAATTCCGGAAACTTTACCTGGAAGTTTATCTGCTAGCTGGATGGTTTTAGCATTAGCATTAGCGTGCGCGCAGTGTGTGTGTTCGTTGTCCCAAGGGGCCTCTTCAAGGTGAATCGCTGCTATAGGATATCAGTGTCATCTATAATTTACATGCTAATAGAGAGCGCGTAAGCCGCGAGTCTTCTTCGTCCCTCGAGCTGAGAAGAGGAACTTTCTCCCTCAGATTTGCCCATGACATTTAAAGATGCCTTGATTCATCCTCCGATAGAAGTGAAAGCAGTAGTTAGTTGTGCAAGCAAGTGCCTTTTAAAGGGTCCTTGCAATTCGAGAGCAATTGTGCATTTGCAACGTCATAGAAAGTGTCCCGTCTGTTAAGGGCCCAGCTTAAATAATCATGAATTATTGAGATTAAGTGTAAAGGCAATAATTGACGGCAATGGGGGCGTGCGTCGGAACAGGTTTGTCACGGGATCTCTTCATTATATAAACAACCGATAGCTCAATCTGTTCTGTTCCAAACAGAGGCCAAGCCAATCTACCACGACCGGCGCAGCTTCCAGTCCGCGTATGAACGTGGCGAGCGCAGCCAAAATGTCCAGGAGAACGGGAGCGTGCCCAACGGCAACGTGGTCGGGCCCAAGCCCAGCCCCAAAAAGACCTACCCAGTACCGAGGATCCCAGTCGTGGTTGGGCGGGGAGGGCCGGGATCGGGCAAGATCTCGCACTCGGAGAAGCTGGCACGGGACAACAGGGGCTACATTCACGTCAATGTAACGGATATTTTGCAGAAGCTCCTCAGTGGAACCGGTAATAGATTGAATACATGTCCTAATACAACGTATTGAGGCTGTATTGCAGAGCTGACGGATGTGGCGCTCATCCCGACGAGCAAAGTGACGAGCACCGTGGGCGAGGCCATCCACAAACACACACACGCCAAGGGATACGTATTCTCGGGCTACCCGAGGAACATGAGGGACGTCGCAGACTACTTAGAGAAGGTCCGATAGAATGAGGTTATAGTTTAAACGGCTGGCAACTTGATAGTTTCATTTTACAGATTGGTCGATTGGATGGAGGCATTCTGCTG
>LR140926.1:0-14365 GCA_900659605.1 Tisbe holothuriae | reverse complement strand
AAGGGCTCACTACATCTGTGGGGCATGCCCCAAGGGTCCTAAAACCATCGGTTTGACACCTAACAGCGGACATGACCACTTCACGTATTTTAGCACGAGCCCGTTTTATAATGAATGAGGAAAAAGGAAATTGTCATTAAACTTTTAATACTGTATATAAGCTAAGATGGAAATTATTGTTCTAGTCACGAATTCCAAGGAGAGGTTCCGTGATTAAAAACGAAAATTAGCGTGCCAATATTGGTCATATATTGAAGTCGGTGTTATTATTCTTATTAATTTATGACCATTGCATTAACTTTAAAACAAAATTCCGTATACATGTATTGAATAACACTACTGATATTTCGGTATTTAATCGAATGTAAAAAGTAATCAATTTTGCTTGAAAAAGTGAAATAACCGAGTGTGTGTATATTTCCTGTTTCCTTCTGATTTTTGTGGTTAGGTGTGAACAAGTTTTATTTCCAGTAAATTATTTTCTATTTAAACATTGTTTCTTTATATAAATTCTGAAAATAAAAGTGTAAGCGATATACTGTATTATCTGAATGTAATTTTGTCAATAATTAATGCCTTTCAAGGCATGTTTGCGGAAGAACAGTGGGCGAAAGGCGTTACCTAAAAAGTGGGGAAAGGCAAGCGTTGATTCTTATTTGTAACCATACATAAACATGTAACGTCAATAGTAAGCGCTGTTATTAATTGAAGTCTCAGGTGAGATGAGACCTAGTCCATGTCATTGTATTTTATGTATTAAGAAAAGAAATCTTTATTGCACTAAACAATTAAATTCGAAGAAATCTAGTTAAAAAAGTCTCAGTCTGATTATTAATGATTGAAACGAGATACTAAGGCAGCTCCCACAAGGGAGTATTTTATGGAGTATACTCCGAGTATACTCTAACAACCAGAGTATACTCCTCTTTTTAAGAATATCCTCCGCGTTTTCTCGGAGTATACTCCAGAGTATACTCTGGGTATTCTCAGGGTTTTCTGACCTTTTTACTCGCACACTCACCAGCTGCTACTTAGGCCAATGTTCCTCCTCGCACTCGCGCTTTTTGAGAGGATTTTGAAATCCCCCCGGAGGATTTTGAAAATCCTCCAGAGTATACTCGGAGTATACTCTGAGGAAACCCGTAGTACATGTATACTCCTATATTTTCCTCCAATCTAGGAGATGCCTTAGCGGTTGCTGATCTGTGGCGCTTAAGGCCGCTCCCACATGGGAGGATTCCAAGGAGTATACTCGGAGTATACTCCTCTTTTTACCACGTGAGAAGAAAAAGAGGAAATCCTCCAGAGTATACCCTGAGTATACTCCGAGTTTCCTCGGAGTATTTTCCTCTTTTTGCTCCCGCGCTTGCCAGCTGCGTAGGCCACCGTTCCTCCTCGCACTCGCGTTTTTTGAGAGGATTTTAAAATCCTCCAAGTAAACTCCGGAGTATACTCCAAATAAAAAGAAGATACTCCGGAGTATACCCCGAGTATACTCCGAGCTTTTCCTCCAATCTGGGAGGGGCCTTAAGGATGAATGTTGTTCAGGACTCTGTAACAGTTACTGTTTGAATGAATAAATATAACAATATTGACAAGTACAAGTGATTTTCATTTCGTACATAAGTTATATTGCATATGTTTCGACAACAGTAACTGTTATGACGCTGCACGCTGGTAATAGCCGAAGAGGTATTAAGCCAGGGAAGAAAAATACTTAACTATCCTGGCATATATCGTGTTCAATTTATTGTTCTCATAGCTAATATATCATATTTATGTGATGCTAGCAGCCTGCTGAAAATCCAATCGATTAGAGAATGTCACCGGCTTGGCCTTGGCTCCCAGATCGACCTGCTTCCAGAACTCATCCCTGGCCTGAAGAAAGTTGAGAGCCTCAGACGCGGTTCTAGCCACGTTCTGGTCAACACGTTGGGTGTTGGCGGAGTTTAGATTTAAAATACCAGACAAGACATAGCTGCTCTCCTGACAGACGTGTACTCATATATTGTGTTTAATTTATTGTTCCAACAGCTAATCTATCATATTTATGTAATACTAGCGGCCTGCTGAAAATCCAGTCGATTAGAGAATGTCACCGGCTTGGCCTTGGCTCCCAGATCGACCTGCTTCCAGAACTCATCCCTGGCCTGGAGAAAGTTGAGAGCCTCAGACGCAGTTCTTGCCACGTTCTGGTCAACACGACGGGTGCTGGCGGAGTTTAGATTGTTGTTGTGGTTATTGGGGTTGTTTCCCAGGCCGATGCCAGAGACAAGCCTGCTGAGGTACTCCTGCAAATAACAGTTTGAATAACATCTTCAGACTTAGTGTTGCAGGCGATATGATATTCATATTATTCAGAGTTTTTCTAGGTATGTTAAAGGACAAAAAAGCTTATGAAGTGTGTTAGAAACATATTTTTTGTTTTATAAGTTAAGTATTTGTCAAAGGATCTTTTATTAACACAACGGTAATGTACAATATTAGTAACTCCGCTTACTTTATCCTCACTGAGCCTATCCGTCTTCGTCCCACCACCAAGCACCTGCCCGTTACTGTTCCCTCCACCACTTCCAAACTTCTTCCTCTTCTTCTTCTTGCCCATCGGAGCCAGAGCAGCTGATGAGGAAGAAAGTTTGCCAGTGGGTGTTCGTTTTGGTTTGATCTCAGGAATGGTGGAAGACGAAGAATTCTGTAATAAAGCTTATTAGTATTGTACTATCAAAGAGAGAATGTACAGCGAAGAAGAAGAAGAAGTTAGTTCTCCTTCTGGGTTTGAGTCAAAGGCTCAAAACGACTTACGAATATGGCCACCAGGGGTTCCCTTTTTTTATTACTGAAGTATCCTTACCTCGTCCACTTCTCTAACAGTCTCCAGTGCATCCTCATTTGACTCAGTCATGTCTTCTGAGCTCTCCACTGAGCTCATCTTCTTCACCCTGCTCAGCTCCATCTGCTCCTCTGACAGCCGCCTCCTGAGCAGCTCCTCAAGCTTGTTGTCCTTGTCGGCAATTCGCTCAGCAGAGTTGGTGATACTGCTGGCAGCTTCAGTAATAGAACGGAGTTGCCTAAATAATTTTTTTAGCCTTTGCATTTTGTTTACATTTAAACAGACTGAGTAGGCAAAAGACAAAATAATGTTCTGTAAAAGTCCATTTACTTTGGTTATTATGGGCATTTATATAAAACAGATACATTTGCTTATTACGGATTGATTTAATAGGATACAATTATGATATAGTAAATAATTATAGATATTATGCTTTTAATAAGTAAGAGGAACCCCAAGTAAGTTACTTTTGGGTAGAATCTTTTGGTAAAGCTTAGTAGTAGGTGTAATGAATTACTCATAAATTTGCTAATAAACTTACTTGAATAGTTTATCAATCCCATCTGAATGAAACTTAAAGTCTTTGCTGACAGTGCATTGGATGGTTTTGCGACACTTTTGAACTCCAAGCCGGAATTCTTCAACCTCGGGAGAGAGAACCTGAAAAAATATTAATTATTTGAACTTGATGAAAATATTTAAGTTAATTAATTTTGTCAAATTCAATGAAGAAGAAAAGGTTTCATTTTATATTCAAGAACCTTGACTGTATACTGCGCTTTACGCCATTACTGACTCCCAGGCCAAGTCTTTCTTTTGGCTGCTTTATTCATTATGACTTTGTGTTACCTGCCCTCTATGGAATATAACAAGCGCATGCTCAAAACTACACGTATTATACAACGCCTCCGCTTTGACCAACAGCGCCCGGACAAAGGTCTTATCCTCAGCCAGGACCGTGTCCGCCGCCGCAGCCGCGTGCTCCCACAGGCCCATGAGGAGGTAGCAGCGGGCGCGGGTGGCGCGGGCGATGCGACTGATTGGGTTCATGGCAAGGGCCGTCTCGAGGTACATGAGGGCGGGGCCAAAGGTGCCGCGTTTCATGAGGTGCTCAGCCTGGAAAGAAATTATAAAACCTTAAAGTGTTTAAGCTCTATTTCTGTGTATTATTTAGCCCTACGGCTGGCCTTTATCGTCTTCCAGCAGGGCATTGTCCTTCTGAAGGCCATAACAGAGCCCTTTAAGCTCCGAACCTATTTAGTCTACAGGTTGGACTTCTGCAATCAAGCCAAACTTTCTACTGTAAGAATAACTTAATGAAACATGTTGACATTCTAGTAGGAATGTTATTGATATAGAAACCCTTATTGTTTGATATCATGTTCATAATATCTTACACGATTAGTATAGGCATGTTTAGCCTCAAGGGGCTATTTTTTAAAATATCATATCAACGTTCTGGCAGGCCGGGAAGTATTTAATTCTAACTTCTTATTTTATTCCGTCTTCTAGACCATTTTGAGAGCAAATTAAAAAGGATATATAAGATAGATATTCGACAACATTACCTGCTTCAAATACATGACATCATTGGGCTCGCCCGGCCCCAGATCCGGATTGACCCCGACCGCCTGATTCCCCACCCCGGGCACCTTTTGCTTCGTCAGCCCCGAGGACTTCATCATGCTCTTGAGGTCCGCAGTGCCGAGATGGACGGCGACGGAGCGGTAGGCGTCCACGTAGCTGAAATTAAAATTTATAACACATCAGGAATGTTAAACTGTTCAAATCAGTTTGATACCTAATTAAGAATACAATTTTAATGAAAGCATAGGCAGACTGAGTAACAATAATAATGTAAAATGGTTATTATTACTTTCTATATTATCTATGATAGTAGGCCATCTATAATTATTTAATCTTATAGTTTGCACCGCAGCAGCTGCAGCTGTTGAGGTCCTAGTGTAAGATTGAAGTTCATTGGTTAGCTTATATGTCAACCCAAGTGAAAGGTTATGCATAGTTTGGGTCTCGCCCAGAACAAATAATAAAATGACAAAAAAATGGTCCGATGTCAAGTTTTATAGATAGTTGCGAAACACACTAAGTCTTTAAAACTGCAAGTACATCTTAAAATAGCCTAAATAATTTTCTCTGGTGGTTTCACGGGATATTGTACTAAGTGATTGTTCCAAAGACCACTAAAAATGAAAACAAATGGTCCAATGTCAAGTTTTATTCAAAGTTTGGAACATTTATAGGTATTCTAAAACTTCGCGTGTGGAAACAAACTTTAAAATTGCAAATAGATCCAAAATAGCCTAAATAAATTTCTGTGGTTTCACGGTTCAGCACTCATAAATAAAAAAATTATATCTTAAGTTACTGAATTGGTAGTGCAGAAAAAAAATATATTATTATATCTTTCAGTTTTACTGCTTACTTACAAAAATTATATGGAAGTATTCACTGAAATAACAACATTCACAATTCACGCAGAAGTGTTTTGTATTCAAATGAAGCTGCCAACACAGACACTGAAGAGTGAATGAAAATAACATGCGAAAAACACAAAGAGAACAACAGCATTATATTACTACAAAAGAAAGAAGGAAATATCATGAATTAAAGTGAGAATGTTGCATGATAACTTTCACACACTGGTCATGTTTTGAGAAAAGTCCGTCATTAATTCAAAGCCGTGCATGCTTTTCCGTTTAGATCATGGTTATAAATCAGAATACGTTCAAATGCTCATTTTTACCTGGAGAGAGAGATTGGTAATTTTTATAAGAGTTAGATAATATTAAAATATGAAACACTAACTGTTTTTTTATATTTCAGCCGAGCTAACCCACAGTGTTTTATTCATTTGCAAGAAACCCAAGGGATCCTCAAAAGTTTTTTGGTGCAATTCATGGTAGATAGCAGCTCAGCTGCCCAAACGATAAGAGTTCTCTAGCCAAAATTGTAACTCTTTGGAAGAGCCAACGAAGAATTATAACATGTGGTTTACGTCTGTACTGATGCTATAAACATGCATAAGAGGTAAATAACTCTTATGGATGCTTATTTCAAGCTCTTTGCAGAATTAGAATAATTGATTTGGCACCTTTTGCTCCATATCATTTGGAAAGCCGAGCTGAAGGGGGAGGGATTAGATTAACTCCTGGTAATGAAATTTCCTTTTGGCCATTGAACAATGTACTTTCTTTCAGAATTGTCTTGGACTGTAATCAATTTTCTAGAGGAAAGGAGAGCATTATTACATTACCTTAAAATGTCTACATTACACTTTGCTAGAAACGAAATTTATTACATATACTCAATACATTTTGAAAAGTAAGAGTACTGGTGACAATTTCATTTTACGCGTAGTAGTAGTAATGACAAGAGTGAATATAATGCAGTGAATTAAATATTACAATTACGCGAGCTCAAAAAATCTAACGAAGGGCAAGAATAGCCTCCTAAATTTACTAAACCCCCTGAAATATCAGCAATTAGGTTACTTTTGAAAAATACTGCAGTAACTATTGCGCGAAGGAGAGTAGTACAAAAGAAGCTGTGTAATTAAGTTATTCTAAAAGCAAGTTATTATATGTCTGAAGGTCTTAAAAAATTCAAATTAACCTAGGCAAAACGATATACTGTATAATGCATTGGTCGACGTTTACCAGATAATTTAATTGTGTTTTATTTCCTTCCAATAATTGTTATGCCACCAAAAATGCAACGCTGCATTCAAACCACGCCAAAGAAATTGCAGCAAAACCTGCTCCTTCCGTAACTTTCTTGTTAGAAAATAGCTTATCCAGTACTTTTAAATAGTACGTAGTTTAGACCTGGCTACTTTTAAATACAGTTATAAAATACATAGGACTGCAAAGACCTATTTTACGCTCTACGTACAGTACTAAAAGTACCACAAAATTAATACGCCATTGATTATAATAATCATACTCGTATAACAAGTGAGTATGCGAATCATGTTTTCTGCAGCTTTCAATCTTTTCGATGCCTAGTACTTAGGCTGGGTCTGCATTAGCATAAGTATGACGAATATTTTTGGAATTTATTCGGAATATATTCTCGTACAGTAGTAAAAAGGGGAGGAATAATATTCTTGTGAGGAGAATATTATTCTTGCAAAGGAGAATATTATTCCTCCTTCTTGATCTACCCAACACCCTGGTGGAAAAAATGGGAAGAAAGCATATTCCAAATATATTTTTTCTAGTGTAGATACGGCCTTAACCAGAACACCCTGTACTTTGTCTCACCATTCTTGCACCGTTTCCTCCGTGTCGTTCTCCCTCTTCTTCTGGTTCCGCACGATGGTCCGGCGGACCTCCTTGTAGCTGTGGTCGGAGCGGAAGCGACGGCGAGTCATCCTGAAAAACAGGTTAAGTTTTATATTGTGAAATAGTTGTTCCAAATAGTATAATTCAATCAGATAAAATAGTGTACTTTGCAAGACATCGGTCCATATATAACCAACCAACAGTTACTGTTAATACACATATTCCAAAGATTTTTTATGCCGTTAGAGAGCGTTGATTATGTGATAATTTACGTTAATCTCGAGAGCGTTGCAATGGATATCCAGGATCCTTCCTGGTCCGCCTTGTTCTGCAGCAGCGCCTTGATCGCATCATTGTTGTCGGAGTGAGCGGCGGCAACGGAGCCGCGCTTCGTGCGCTCGTACCAGTGCTTCGACATGGCGGAGGTTTAACGACTGTTTCTTTTAACTTTTAGCCGGTTAATACGTTCAGAACTGATGACGAACTTGATTAAAAAAATATTGTAACTTCCGAATCCAATTATTAAAAAGGTCAACTTACTGAGCTGCAATTCAGTGATTAAGGTTCTAATTTTAGCCAAAATACGACCTTCTTATTGACTCAACTGACATTTATGCAACGTTTTATTAGCGCCACCTTTGAGCTTTTCAATAATTGGACTCTGAATTGTTTAGATATGAATAATGAATTAATATTTTGTTTCACTTGTTTTGTTCATGAACTAATGCAGAAGAATATGTTGCCTTGGTTGCGTTTTACGTATTATTCGATGTCCAATGATCAAAAAAAGTTAGTAAGGTAAAATTAATACAGCTAGTATGTTGAAAACTTTTTCTGCAAGGGCCAGATTAAGACTGGTGGAAAACTGGGAATAATGTTTGATTTTAAGGCTCAAGGTTTTATTTGTTGTTTTATTGTTGACTGATTGACAATTGATTTGGTGGAATTATATGAGAGGAGGAAATTGCAAATACACCCCACACCATGACCGACAAAATACGAATATATGACGTCCTCCAATACATTATATTTTTATTAAGAGAGTCTTTTTATGAGACACAAATTCACACAAGGACAAGAAAAGTCTACTTAAAAATATACATATAAATGAGGTTAGTACAAAAACTGTGCTAAATTTATTACATGTTGTGTTTAGCAGCTAATGACCATTCCAGTATGTTCTATAGGAATTGCAAAGCAATTTACTTCCTTTTTGCCATGCTTCATTTATGAAAATAATGATTTAACCTCTCTGTACATGTTGCATGTCGGCACGTTTCAAATTGGAAGGCAAAGAAAGTGGGGTAAAATTGTTTCTTTTCTCAAAGAAGACGTTCCTTTCATTCCAAGACCGTCCTTTCTTATGTTGCCATTCCACAGTGGTATGATATTGATAATAATTATATTTATGTCAAATAAATGTATTTTATCATTAGTAAGATATTTATAGATAAGAAAAAAAATCCTATGTACCAGAGGATACAACCACTGTGTATTCTCATTTACTAGCGCTCAACTTTCAATCAAGCTGGAGAAGAACCGCCGGTAGAATGCATGAAGTAATTAAAAGAAATGTTTATAAGCATACATGCAGTTGAAGTTTCATCGTCATAGAAGGATATTATGTTATACTAGCCTATATTGTATACAATTTGTTTCAGTAACTACCAATTTAATTATATATTTGTTGTCTGTATACTAACCATTTGAGCTGCAAGTAAGTATGAAAATAATGACAGTATTGTTTTAATGTAAAAATAATATAAAGCTATAATAAGAAAGGATGTACAATAATACATTATTTAGCTTACCTTATTTTGACAATAATTGTCCTTGCAAAATCAATTCCACGCACCGTCACACACTCACAATATTCACTAATGTTCTCAACCTCTCCTTCCCTTCCAAGGAATCAAAGCCGAATATACTTTTTTCAAGAAGGAAATAGTTCCATTATTATCATGATTACAGCGACGACGGTATGTACTATGAAGTAGGGCCCTCAGACTACGAGAGAGAGAGAAAGGGCGTGCGCCAGAGTTATGAATGGAGAGAAATATGGATAATGTAGGCGAAACGGTGGGAAAAAAGTGGAAGCAAACTCTAGCGTCGCCTTTAAACTTGTACTTCAGTTTGTAGTAAAGCAGCTATTTCATAACGTTTTAGCAGTACAACAAGTAACACAAAGTACCGTACTATATATAGGTGTTTTTACTGCTAATTCTTTGATACAAAATTGCTTCATCTGACAACGATTGCATTTTCATTATTGTGGCCAATAGATTGATCTCATTTGTCTTTTTAATAAAACGTCAAGAATTGGTAGTCGTATATTATGCATTGTAGATTCCATAGTATAGGAAATAGTCTGACGCACAATAATCACCATTTGTTTGTTTGTTCCATATTGCGTACACCATTCCGTAAAAGAAATGGAACTCACTCCTCACTCTTGAGTGCCTACTTGACACGTAGAACGTTTTTGCATTATGTTTTCTAGGAGTAACTGTTGTGTTTAGTGCCGCAACATTTAGTCACCTTACTCTCAACGACTACGAGTAGTTTTTTTTAACAAATAACCAAGTACCTAATGACCTGATATAGTTATAGCCAGCATAATGTATAATTGAACTACATACACGTCAAACTCGTTTTTTATTATAGAATCCGTCAAAATACAAAACAATGCCGCGCTATTATACTATGGTTGATGTATAATACATAATATGTATTAGTACTTCATTTCACGTAATTGTAAGGACGTGCGGGTACCCGGATCCGTCAAATTTTGGATCCTCTAGGGATCCGGGTCCAAGAAAGTGGAGTTTACAAAAATATGTTTGTGTTGAGTCCTTTCAATTCTATGTAGTAAAAGGCCAGTTAGTACTGGACCCGACCCGGAACCGGATCCGCAGATCCGCCCCAAAAATCCCGGACCCGCACGTCTCTATGTAATTGTACTTCATCTATAAATCTGTCGCAAGGACAAAATGCCGTGTCGAAAAGTATCTCGTCGAAACTATTATTCATTGCTTTCTGTCCCAGCTGGGAAAAAGTTTTTAAGGGCGTGGTTCAATGCTCAAGGGAGCCATTTGTTCCATTAAAACCAGATATCTGCATTATTTTATTATGTGCAGTGACTATAATTATAGTAAAGTTGAACTCATTTATGACATTTTATTTAGTGTAAGGTGTTATCTATTTCTCCTTGAAAATGGGTGCATATAACATTTTCATTGTAATCCATACATTGCACATTCAAATGATTGTACATAGCAACAACATTGAAAAGCATATTTTCAGGACCTTTTGTTCATTTTTTCATAAAAAGTGTTACGAGAAGGCACTGCGTCAAAAACTTTTCCCCGTTCTCATTCAATGAAAAAGGACACTTGAAAAATATGAATAGGCATTTAATAGGAATACATCTTATATTGACCCTTTTCTATTTATTTAAAGTACAATAAATATGTAAACCAATTTAATAGGACAGAAACTTTTTGTTCCCCTACATTTTAATTTCTAGCATTGGCCAAAACTCGATTTTATTGTTAAAAGCTTTATATACATGTACATTATTTCGAGGCAGGAGGGATTTTGTGCTGCAATACTATTATCATTTCCTACCTTTTTATCATTCAAATGAACTCGATATTCGATAAAAAAAGACTTAGTATTCTTATAGGATTAAAAAGATAAAGACCAATATTTCTATAAGAGTTAATCTTCCTATACAACGCTATGTATTTGAGCATGTATATCAATCATTAATAAAGCTTTTTCCAAATCATTTATATACAAAATACCTTTGATAATGACGTGTATGCACATACGTTGCTAATGTAATACTGTATAAACCTTCTTTTTTAAAGGACTTAACAAAATTAAGTCAGATCCATTAAACACAAAAAATAGTCCAAATCACAAATGTAAATGACTCAGATTGAAGGATATTGTGGTTGCTAGTGCATTACAAAATATACTGTTAAGACTTAGTGTTGTTATCCAACAACGTATTATTAGTCATATTTATTGCAATAACAACTTTATCGCAACTTTTCTCTTATCTCAATTCCTTCAAATGTCTCATTCGCGTGCTATCTGATAATATGAATCACATTTACTAATGTTCAAAATCAAATTGAGTGTTTATACGTATGAGCATATATTTAATATGTTTAACAGATTAACACTAAAATAGAGCAAAACATTTTATTATCAATTTTCTGTCCAATTAAATATATAATTATTTTACTTTAATTCTACATAATGTTTTGATCCAGTAGAAAACGTGGGAGAAAGAGAGAAAAATAAGTAAGCAAAACGTCATAGCCTTAAAAGCAGTTGCATTAGTACTTTTACAAAAGTCGGAAGAACCCAAACCAGCCGCCGAGATTCGTTTCTCTGACAGTATGCGTCGCATACCAGCCGTTGATGTATGCATGCATTTCTCGTATTAATGAAAGTGCGGATTTAAGGAGTTTTAGTTTAGTCCGGGATGAGAAATGCGACTGGTTTGTGACTGGTATGCGACGCTGACGTCAGCTTCTATCTGAAATGAATCTCGGCGGGAACCAGCCGCCCTTTTATGCGGTTACGAAGACGGTTTTATTACTCTTTGCAACGTTTAGTTCTTTAGCCGTGTATGCAAAGTAGAATATGCCGTGTTGAAACCCCGTTCACTTTGGTATCGAGGGAGACTTAAATTATGGGGAGGTACAATAGGATTGTGTTGGAAATAAATATTGAAATTCGCAGGGTTGATGCAAGTCCATGCATCGCTTATTGAATCCAACCATTACCTTGTATATTATAAAAATGCAAGAAGAAACTATCAATAATATTAGAAAATTGTTTTCGATAATAATTCAAGGGCTTAATATCTGAACGTTAAATTTGTGTTACACCGATAACATTTTCCCAGTAAACTATTATTAAAATTTGGACCCACAATATGTAACTAGAGAAATGAAAAGTATTGCTTGTATTTCCCATGAATCATGCACAGATCCCACTGTGCAGTGGCAGAGAGTGGAAGCCATTTGTTTTCTCAAAGAGGCCTTTATACGAATATCAAGGTTAATAATGTACGTTGAGATGTTTTAGGCGTCAGCTCTGTAAACGCTAATTACTAGGTATGCAAATGGGAAACGAGGAAATGGTAGAAAGAGCAATAATGCACACCTCGGAAGAAATATAGCTAGTCATTAATGAAAAAGTTTGAGGGCTAGTTATGTAACAACTTTGATGGAGTGGAACCTTAAAAGTCATTACCCGCCGAGACTGGATGCAGAGAGTCCCGAGAATAGCATTATTCTCGGTTTCCGACTTTAATGCAATTGTCGCAATTATGAGAATAGCGCGATGTTAAAGCAATAGAGGACCAATAATAAGGCCCTAGTAGGGGGGCTGTGGTGGCTCATTGCCAAGGCGTCGGCCTGCGACAGTCACTGTGATGGTCGTAGGTTCGAATCCCAGGGGCAATCCGGGAATTAAAAAAAGGCCCTAGTACACAATAATTACTGTCATTGTAACGTAATGTTTGGCAGCCATTACAATTACAATTTGCCACCACTTTAACTATATAAAGGAAGAACAATTTTTGTTACAGTACATGGCAAGGGATTGAAAAACAGTTCTTGTTCTACCGAGAATGTAGTCATCTTTTATTGACATGGAAATGCAATTTTATATAAATGCAGTTACAATCATTATTGTTAAGAAACTGTAATCAGTTACCCATTTTGATAAAGTACCTGAATTTGTAATCAGTTTCAGAAATATTTCACGCTTTAAAATGCCTGCTTAATGCTTCAGATTCAGTCTCCTCGGTCCAGGATAAAATCTCCACTCAACGGAGTCGCCATCTAACGAGAGAACTAGGCAAAAACGACCTAGCAAACAAGTTCATTGTCTAAGAAACCTCCCAGACAGGCATTTTTCATGTTTCTGCCGTCTTTTTTTCATGGGACTTAGAATTATATTTCCCTTATATTTCCCTGTCCTGGCAAGGGAGGGCAAAAAGTGAATTATTCCAAAACTCGGTAGATATGAGAAAAAATACAGCAGAAATGGCAAAAAAGACGTGAAAATGCCTGTCCGGGAGGCTCCTAAAATATACTTATAAAGTTGGCTTCGTTTCTTGTTTCATTATAAATGCTAATACCAAATTTCAGTCGATTTCGGATACCCAAAAAATCAGTCAGGTTGAATTCAGATAACGGATATCTACAACAGTAACTATGCAGTCAGTACACATCTCATAAAAATTGGAATGTTGTAGTGGTAAATGCTTATTTTTGACAACATTATATTGATAATTGTTAAATATTATTATTCTTTGCAACATGAGTAAGTTTCATGTATTTAGTTTTAGTAACATATTTTTTTTCAATTTAAACTTTTTATTCCCGGACTCGGATTGGGATTTCTGTATATCCGGATCCAAATATCCGGATTTCGGAATTCACACTTTAACAATATTGCCAATAGATAGCAGAGCCTCTCCCATTCGGCGATATTTGCACCATTTATTTAAAAAAAATGAAAGCGAAACCAACATCGTTCTGTTGCAGAATTTCTGCAAAAAGTCGTTTTATCGCATGACAGGACAGCTTTCCAGAATTAGAAAGTAGAGTTTTTCATCAGTAAAAAGCCAAAAAATATTCTCAGTATTATTTTTGTTCTCCTGTTTATTCAAAGTTTCATATAACATAATATAAACTGCCATTTTGCAAAAAGGCTGTACTTTATTCAGATGAGAAAAAATTATTGAGCCCTATTGGCAATGTATATTTCCTCAGTTACTGTAAACCATTACACGAATAATATAAATTGAGAGGGAAACGTGGTAACTGTGGTTGCAAGTCATTGGACCCTGTGACCCAGAAGGTCGCAGGTTTCAATCCCCCCAGCGGCATGATAATGAAAATGGCATTCACGGCGTTCTAGTGAATGAACAAAAAGGTAGTGCCCAAATATATACAATAAGGGATCACTACAAAAATATTTTAAAAAAGTATATAAATTTAAGCATGATGAGACTCTTTATTATTTTTGAACATTTGCTAACAGATTATAATGCCACTATTGATACAAAACACATATATTACAATGTTTAATTTTCATCTTAATTCATCATTTTGAATGTCAAAGCAACATATACCCAATATATAAACTCCAGTGCTGATATGCAGCTGAATCCAATCCACAGGCCAATAGTGCCACCTAA
>LR140925.1:0-14345 GCA_900659605.1 Tisbe holothuriae | reverse complement strand
ACCTTGGAATAAACCGAAACCTGCGAACTAACAGTAGCGGCGATTAGGCCAGGGGTAATCCGGGAATTAAAAAAAAAGTATAGATTTGCTTTGAAATTTTTCTACTTGACATTTCATAATGACTCGACTATGTGAAGAAATATTGAGCTTTCCAGTGAAATCTTTAATTTAGTCAAACAGCAGCCGTTTCAACGAAATTCAGTTACACTATGATATCTGTAATTGTTCTGCAGTCGATACTGAATTGTATGGCACATTTAAAGTGTAATTACTTACATTTGGCTTAGTCGATGCCATTATTACCCATCCAATACCTATTGGAACAGCTGAGGACAAGATGCTAAACTTGTGTCCTAGAGCACCTCCAATGGGCCCAGAGCTGAGACTTCCAAGTATTTGAGCCAAGGGAACAGAGGTCACTGAAATGACTAAGATGTAATTTCTGTCTTAGCTTTATTTATAGCCTTATTAAAAAATTAAGGCAATATCCTAGTAATTCCAGACAACTGGCATACATAACATAATTATTTTGAGTAACACAAATAAATTTACATTACATACTATCCGTTGATTATACAACATATTATTCTTAGGTACTATCCAAATAATTTATTATATTGTCCCTGATTATTGCAAAGCCTGTAACTTAAATCAACACACAGAGGGCTTATATTGTATGGCATAGAAAATAAATATTTTTTAAAATCATTCTATTCTCCTAATTTGTACACTGACATTGGAATATTACCCAGAAAATTGCTTTAAATGAAAATCCAGCATTGATTTGCATCCTTTTAGAACCTCTTGTTCTGGTGTTAAAGCCAGGCCAAGTTCATTTCAGGGGCAATTTTACTTCATAAAACAGCAAAAGTGGGTCAACTTAATTTATACATAGAATTAGTTCCGGAAATTTCCGAAAATAGTGACATACATGGTTAGAAAGCCAAGAAATCACTCTTTTAGGTCAATATGATCACTTTAGCGAAATATGCCAAAATTTGTTCCTAAAATTGGGTTGAAGTTGACCTATTTTTGTACTTTGCCAGATAATGGCAACCCTGAGCAAAATAAAATTTTGGGCAAAAAAATACAGTTTTTCTCATTTTTATTGAAAAGAGCATAAAATTTGCTAACAGGAAACCTAATTGGTGCAAATTTTATAAATAAAAATTGTATTTAAATTAACCCATGAATAGAGTTTCCAACAAAATAATTTCAATAACATTAAGGAGTTGAGAGCATGCACTAATCTCTTCAATTCAATGAAGGATGGATTTCCAAATAAGAAAATGAAAACCCAAACCGTTTCTGAACTTACTAAGATCTACAAAATGCAATTCTAAAGTAATCCAGAAAAGTTTATCTATATTTATTTCCTATGGCAGCCCTCTGTGCCCTGGGAACGCAAGCCGGTCGTTTTTTGTGCTCCCCGCTGAGCCCCACACAAGTTTTTTACCCCATTCCAGACTTGACACATATCCAAAGTTATACTTTCTTCTTCCAAAAGCGGCTTTTCCCATCTGGACGGCAAAAAAGCTGAGCCGGTGAACGATCATCAATGTTTGCTGTCCAGTCGAAGAAGGCGTTATTTTTAATACTTAAGACCATGAATGTGTTTCCATAAGAGGAGATTTCAATTCGTCTTTTAAAGTGGGTTCATTCTCCTATTAGAATGTATGGTCAATGAGTGACCCCTGGTTCTAAATATATAGACCACCACCATCGTTCACAAAAAGAACCCTCAAATGCATGACTTTATTTCCTTCCTCAGGGATGCCATTTTGCTATCTGGACAGCTAAAACCTCTATTTGGTGCTTTAGTTAACATTAAATGGCTTCATCATCCCTGCCTAAGCCTGAGCATTATTATCTAAAGCAACCCCCGAGACGTGATTCGACTTCCAATTATGGCGCAGCTCTGACAACATCCACCCCACTTAAAATAGCCCTTATATGCACACACAAATGTTGGTTCAATATGAGCATTTGTGTGTGTGTGTTTAGATGCCATCAGGGGGAAGGAAAGAGTCTTTATTATCCATTTTTTGGCTTTGCTTGAGGCTCCGTGATTGTGCAGAGATATGCAGCAGGGGGTTTCTCCTCCAGAGACCTTAAAATAGGAGAAAACACACTTGAGATAAGCAAAAAAGGCAAATATTTTATATACAGTCTGCCAATCGGGCTTATCATGCATTCTATAAAAACATTCTTCGAAACGTGTTGTGTATACAACGCATAAATTGCAAGGGTGGAAATGTGTATACATTGGATGTGCTCACCCCTCGTATTCATGTCGACATAAAAGTCGTGCAAAAAGGATCATATTCATGTTTTGACTTCCCGGGGTTTGATATGTTTTCCGAAACGGGGGAAATGAGATTTCCAGTCTCGTGGTAATTTGACATGTTCTTCACTCTTCTCTTCTCTCTTTTGCACTTATTTATGGGAAATGAATTCAGCCAGGATCGAATTTCACACACGAAATATGTGCTTCACATAAAGTATCAGTCCTTGAGCGATTTGACCTCGTTGTTACGGGTTTATGCGTTTTGCAAAAGTGTCACATTATGATGTGTTTTATACATATTCTAAACAAAACATGTAGCACATAAAAGCGAGGAGTGACAAAAATGAGACATTTTGCAGACGGGAAGAAGCCATTTTCAGAGGATTGGGAACGGCAGCAGTAAGCTATTTATGTTCTAAATACAACACCGTATTTCCTCTCATTGCGAAAACACACTTTGTTTTTCCACCTCTCAGTTTCAGCTCTAAAACCCCGAGTACAGATTAAGAGTCTATTTATAAAGGCTGTCTTTTTAGCCAGCCGTTCATTTATTATTTGGAATTAGTAGCTCGGAAAAAGTGCAAAAAGTCAAGAACTGATTTTGGTCGACTATGTTTTGCGTTCGTGGAATTAAGACCTGCATGCATATTTTATGCCTTTACATATACACAGGGCAGTGCATACATTACTCTTCTTAAATCACATACATCAATAACATCCAATGATATTACCCTATGCAAAATTATGTGACTTTATTCCTTCGCTGTGCATGTCTGAAAACCTTTTTTCCTTCATTTAATTTTCCATGAGATCCGAGAGAGAGTCTTTTTTTGCGAATATAAAGACGTCTCAAGTTTCTCCATTGCAAAAAGAGACATTATTTTAAGAGAAGACATGATCTAACGTAACGTACAACCTGTATCAGACTGGAAAGAGATCTTGTTACCAAGTTCATATTTTATTATCTCGGATTTGACAGACTTTTAAACGATTAGCATCGGAAGAATTTCTCTTCACCACTCTGAATTCTTCACCCCGACTGACAAATTGAAAAATTCCAGGAGTGAGCAAAACACAACAACAAAAGTCGTCTTTAAAGTGGTTCTCATTATATTATGATAATCATATGCAAGGCAATAACATTTCAAAACTCAGTCTGACACTGGGGCAAAAAATATTGAGCGGACCACCCATTGGAAAATTATGCTGAAATAGGCTCATTCTTATTCTAATCAGGGTTGATTTATTATGTGTAGCAGAGAGACTAAATTTGGATGTATTGTCGAAGCAACATTTTATACATGAGCCTATTAAATTGGAATGGTCCCAAATTTGAATATAGAATCGTTTTAATACACCAATGGAGATAAAAAAAGTTCTAATATAGTTTTGACAGCTTTTTGAGCCGGGTGAGTAAAAAATGAACCAGTTCTTGGTGAAGAAAAGGAAATGACGGAAGTCTGAGGATTGATGCCACTTTATGAAAAACTTTTGCACCCCTCTCAGAATCTGTTCACTCTCTAGGGGATGATGCTCAATATAGGGATGATGAGTTATAGGAGCTATGAACTGTAGGATTATTTTAGTAATCTTGTTGAAATGGGTTGCTGTTTGAAGCATCCCTGAGTAATATGATGAAAGCCAAGCCGATTTTGCCACCCTAAGAAGAAGAAGTATATTAGAAACTAGACCTGAGAAGGAAACTTTCTTTTCCCCCTTTTTCCTGTCAAAGAACCAACTTCCTTTTTTCAGCCGAGTCACTTTTCATTACTTTTGAATAAAAAGAAGATCAATCTATCATGCAATGAAAAATTGGCAGATTCACACACACATTTTGAGGATTGATTTACAACATGTCAAACTTTTAATAGCGCTGTTGTTAATCACGGACTTAAAAATCGTACAGATGTCTCAAAACACTCATTTACAACACTTCAATCAAAGAGTGAGCAGCAACAGAAGCACTTTTGTCTATTTCTCCAGCATTTTATCACCCGTTATAATTCGACCTTTTGTCAACATTTTACGATACACCAAAAACGTGGGCATCGTCTGGTTCGGATTTAGCTTTACGACCATAATATACACCGGATATATGCCACATGTACACTTATCGTTCTCCACTAAATTCGCCTTAATTCCATGTTATTTATTTTCAGAGCTCTCCAAGGACGCGGATCAGTCTTCATAATGTGACATCGAACTTGAACGAATTATGAGGACAGTTCAAAAGTGATACTTCAACATGAGGAAGAAACGAAGCAATGTGGTGCCAATTTGGACACTGCTGCTATTATTATTCATTACAGCTGTAAAAGGTAAGACTTAAGTTGCATGATATAGTCAATTAAGGGTGTTTTTGTATGTCCATGTAAAAGCGTTTGAAATTCATGCTCTATTGCTTTTGTGGCTGAAATCAACTCGTCAATTGTGTAGTTTTGAATTTATCTTGCTGCTGATTCTCCCCCCGCTGTTTGGCAAACAAGCCACACTTCAGTTCAGAGGAGAGGAGAAAACCTCAAGAACTCGTTGTCAGCAAAGGAATTTCACCGAAAGGAGAAGAAATATTCTCCTCTGTGCATACAAAACAAAAATCTTTGGCTTACAGAAGAAGATTTTCTGCAAGATTTTAAGGGATGTCAGATGCAGAAATGCTGAGTGCAAATGCATTAAAGGTTGTTAAGAGCTAATCCTTGATTATTGTACAAACTGGCAACCCTGGTGTCACTCACTTCAGCCTTTTGAAGAGATCCACAGAGATGACGAGGACACAATGCTGGCTCCATTAAATTCCATTTGGAAATCCTATTTTATTTTTTCGAAAGAGCGTTTTAAGATTTTTATTCCTTCTTTTCACGCTTTGACAAAAGGAAGATCTTTCAGATGTTATAAAGTAGCAGCTTTTCGCACATATGGAGTGCAGTGTAGCTTCAGGGTTGATAACGCAACAATTGATTTGGCAACCCTGCTTAAGAGAGGAAATTCCATTCGCAAATGAAGAATTTTTCAATTGAGATTAATACCGGAGATGAGAAGAGAGCGAAAAGCTCTTCGATCCAACACATGGCGCTATTTGATATTTTCTTGCGCTTGGTGCCATAACTGATATAATGTTTTTGCCACGATCTCCAGTTTAGATTTCAATTTCCAATGATATGTGTAACGATCTAACCCAATGAAGCGAGGAGTCTTTAAACAATCGGGCATATATCATCAACGTGTGCATGCACGGCCACGATTTCTTGGAAGTTGACTTGCAAATTATGATGTTTGCCTTCTCTTCGCATGATGGTTTCATTGCCCAGGGCAGGGACAAGAAGGAACTTCACGATAACAAATCATGCTCACTTTTGAGGGCTTCTTGGCACGAGAAATGAAGCATTGTAGGGATGCCATTTTGAACATGTCATCCCTGTTCCGATTCATATTTGGATACAAAATGTGGGTCAATCTAGAGCATAATAAGCATGCCACCTTCAGCGTTCGTGCTTATAAAATATTTCTGGCCGTTACAGATTTTGGAGAGAAGCATAATTCCTACCTTAAAACCTTCTCCTAGCTCCATATTCACCATATTGTTTTCTACCTAATAATAATAATATCTCCCGAGTGCCACCTGAGGGGGGAAGAAGGGAATAAAATATAGATAAAAGCTCATGTGTTTTATATCTCGCCCCTCTGCTGATAGTAATCGCATAGAAGCTCGTTTCTCATATTTTGAGGTTAATGCCTTTTATATTCAAGTTTTGACAACTTTATATCTGACAGAGATATCTCAGAACTGTCCCAAATTTCACTTTTACAACATAAAAAAGGTCATGGCAGCTAGCTAAACATCCACTTTGTCGCCAGTTCACGGTCCTTGCAATCTAAAATGGATCTCCTCCTTCCCTTTCATTATCCCATAGACTTTATTTCTGGCCTGACCCCCCTCCTTGTCTTGACCGGAATAAAAACGACGACGACGTCAACCAGTCTGACTTTTATTTGCCTGACTAAAAGAAGGCGTCAAAAGTCTTGTGTCGTAAATGAACCGTGAAGCTCTGATCAATTCTTGTCATTTGTCTTCGTTACACTCCAATGATTTTTACTCAAATTCAAATCAACAGCTGCTTCTGGCGTATATAAAAGAGATTAGGGAATATTTTACCTTCAGTGCAATACATGGTTAAGAGCGTGCACATAGAACGTCGAGTTGCATTACTCTGCTAAAACCGCGTTCTGCTCCATTTACACATTCAGCATGTTTAACTCCTTTACCATCGTCCAAAAGAGATATAATAACGTCAAATAATGCTTATTTGTGTACACAAGAGTAAATCTCTTGCTGCGGTCGAATTCCCTATTTGCTGACAGATTTTCCACAAACACTCATTTTAAGCCCAATGGATAAATCTTTTGCCCACCTCCAGGTCCAAATAAGACGTAAAAGTTCAACTTTTTTCAGTCAGCGTGGTAAAACTTGGCAAAAACAAGAAGAAGACATTCTTTGATTGTTTGCTGAAAAAAGAACTATAGGGTCGTTGATAAGAGAATCAGGGTTGCCAGTTGAACCATCAAGTCTAAGATTGTTTGAGCATTTCAACCCTTTTTCAAGTCTGCAAAGTTTGCTATCATATCAGCACGGATGTCAACAGTCTCTCTTTTAAAAATACTGAGAGAGAAGGAGAGAGAGAGAGAGAGAAGAAGTGCAAACTGTATCTCCTTTCACAAACATTGACATTACCTTCCAAGGATGTAATAGATTGCATTTAAAATGGAATCCCAAGACGGAACTATAAAAATCCATCTCTCACCCACACCTGTGTACTTAAGAATGAAGATTAATTAGGAACCGCATCTGTGCACCGGCGCGCCATCTTTTTGCTTCCTATAAACGTGAGACTTCATTTCAGGTCAGGTTTTTACAGCACTAAATCATCCCCCAAAATTCTGCTGTTTAATGTTTGCCTGGACGTCTTCTCCAGCCTGGAGGCTTTTCTTATAAACCTCGCTGACGGCCATGGGCCATAGACGTCAACTTGTCTCGGCTCATAACTCCATGGTTTATGCACACACACACACCGGAGGAATAATAATTGCCTGGACCAAAAAATCATGACAATGAGGGGTGGGAAATGTGAGCATTTTTTGCCCTGCATGATGTTATTGGCCTTTTGCCCTCAATTTTCATCCACCTTGTTTACGAATTGGATTAGCTACAGTTTAATTGAGGTTATGTCTTGTAGACTTGTCTAACATCTCGGCTGGCTTTTAAGCAATATGGCGATGTGTCAAATGAGCAAAAAACGATGCTTTGGCTAATCCTTCTTCTCAGCCGATAAATAACAATCAGTCGTGGAGAGAGAAAAACGTTTTGTCGAAAGGCCGCAAATGAGAAATTCTCACTCTCGCCTTCAGAACCATTATCGGATAGAGAGAGAAATGAGATAAGTCGGAAAACCAATTTATCCCGGAAGTTAAAGTCATCGACTTAACAAAAACAGTGTGTGTTTTGAGCCCTGGCTACTGTCGATTCTGACCCAGAAAAAGTGTTACATACACAGTGTCTGGCTTCTTCTTCGTCTTCGATATGTGAGACGCTTTTTTGTGAGAGGCAACAAAAAACTTTTGTGAGAGCTGAACATCGTCCAGCTGCGACGTCTAAGGGACCGGTTTAAAGGGACATACAACACGCGAAATGAGGCGAAAACTGAGCAAAAACCGTAAATGGTTCTGCTCTTTATATTGGATACCGCATATTGCAAACATCATGTGTGCATGTGTATAACCCTTTTTCCATTAGTAGATGTATGTACACTTGCCTTTACAACCCTTGTCTCCGCACGTACATGACAATAAAACATTGGGAGAAAGCGCAAGAAGAAGACACAAAAGATTATCGCATTTCGCATGAGATTTGCTCGTTAGCAAGAGTTAGTCGGTTGTTTTCCATATTCTTCAAAGGAATCATTGTTTGTTTGTTAGGCCTCGTCTTCTTCTCAGGTACATAAAACGTTGCATAAACAATCAGGGGAAATGAGCATACAGTAGGAGCTCGTTAGCAAAGGGAATAAAAACACAGGTTTTATAATCATAATATTCTCCTTCTTCTTTGATGACTTTTCTCAGCTTTTCCTTCTTCTTCTGTTCCTCATGTGATGAAGGAATGAGAGAGAAGATGTGCTTTAAGAGCAAAGTGCTTCTAGACCTCGACTAGGGATGCTGAATATCAGCACTCTACAACCACTTTATTTTCTATTATCTTCCATTAACCGTCAAAAGTCATGCCATTACATCATCCCTGCCTGTGATTCAAGAGTGCCTACAAAATATGGTACCTAAAAGAGGCTTTCTTGCTCCCCCTTCCTTGTCTAACACTCACTCACTCCTCTCCCCCTATCCTCCATAGTGTCATCTTTTGTCTTCATTGTCCCGCTTTTGGATGAGTGGGGGACTGAGGAGTAACTAACGCATACTCTGCTTCCCTCGGGTGCCTTCTATTCCTACAGTGACATACTTTGCAGATTGTTTATTGCATATTCAAAGCACTGGAGAAGTCAAGTCTGATAAGGGAGTAATTAATTGGCTGCTCCCGGCGCGCGCATACGTAATTAACATCAGAGGCCATAAAAAGGACACTTTAGGACGGTGGATTATTACAGCAACTGGCTTTTAGCCAAGTGAAATTATACGTCATAATGTCGAGAGCAACTTCCGGTGGTGTCCATAAACTGCATTCACACATCTGCTGACCAACTTTTCCATCATATTTTGGCATCACATAGTGAAAACAATGAACAGTAAACATAAAAACTGTCATCATCCCCCACTCTCCAAAATTCCAAGTCCCTCTCTTATAACCGTAAAGAGAAGATGCGATCGAGCTTCTATAGTGACGACGGTCGTAAAACCTCTTTTGTTCGCGGAGAAAATTGTCGTTAGAACCCCGGCTGAAAACGAAAATTAACCCAATTCAAAGATATTTCGTCTTCTTGTATATCCTCCACCCCTTCTCAGCTGTTGTGTACATCTCAAGTTTTGCGGCATTGCACACCCACAAAAAAGTCGATTTGAATGTTCTTTGGGGGTTGAGACTTCTCAACTGAACATCAAATGGAAACAAATGCGCTTGATATTATTTTTAAATTCAAAGTCTGCAGACAGGAAATGGCTTTTGCAGAGGGTGTTGTGTGTGTGTATTTTTGAGCTCACTTTATATTGAAGGAAAATAGAGGGTTGGAAGAGGAAGTAAAGCTCAGCCTTTGGGTGTTTTTGAGAAGACTTACTTTTGTTTTTCAAGTGAGATATTCTCCATTTCCTTCAAGTAGGGGTGAATTTCGCGCCCGGATTTTCCACCCGACACTAAAGGGGGTAAAACAAACACATTTTGGCATGTATTTGACTGGCGTGCACGAAAATGTAGACATAATATATTATAGCAGAAAAACGACTGACATTTGGAACAATATTTGAGCAACTTTTAAGGGCGCGAACAACGGCGTATAATTCTCACTGAACGCTACACTACATTTATTGCGAATTCTACATGACTTTTATGTGCAATGAGAGCGAGAGAGAGCAAAAAACGGCAGGTGTAGCAAAACTTTTAGACGGGAGTTTTACATGATGTTATAGAGAGATCTCTTCTGTGTATATCACATTGGATATGTAAGAGCTGTCGAAGCAAGGCAGGGAAAAACTTTTTATGAACTGATGAAGTTTTGTGTCCTTTGTCAGGGCTGCCTTTAGACAACAGAATATCGTCCCTATCTCGTTCCCTGAGGGTGTTTTCTAGAGATAGATCCCTCATGCGACACTGTCTCTGAATAAATTACTCTCTTTTACGCACTTTTATATACTACTACTGGTGCGATATGGTGTTGTATAACTTCATGGAAAATAAGTTTTCTCTCCCTCGTCTGGACGTTTGTCTCATCTTTTGGAGTTTCTTTTACCGCCCGAAGGGAAACACAACAAAGTTTAAAGAAGAAGAAAGTTTAAAAATAAAAGGAGTTTTTACCCTCTCTTCAAAAAGAAATCCCTTTGAGGCTGTTGGCGAGAGTTTCAAAGGAAAAACTTGTAATGATTTCATTTCGATGTCAACTATTTTGCTCATTCCTTTTCCTGAGGGCAATGCAATAATAATGCCAGGGAAACGAGCTTTGGGTGCACTCAAGTGAGCGAAACTATCTTAATGACAGAGAATGCGTGAAGTGGAAACTGGGTCACTTTCAAAGATCAACAAAACTTCATTTAGGCCTCGGAGACTACTTTCCTATTTACATGTCTACGCTTTTCTATCTGTCGTAAAAAGACGGGGAAAGGCTTATATATTAGATTGGTTGCGTAGTTATATGACCGGAATTACTACCATGCTGTCAACTTGGGTGCACAAACACAGACAATATTGCTCATTTCATGGTCAGACAGACAAAACCAATTACTCCACTGAAAGTAAATCTCCTCCGGTTTTATGCCTTTATTGCCGTTATATGCCAAGCTTTTATACAATGTGAGTAGCTTGTAGTAACATTTTATGCCTTGGCAGCCATTAATCTAAATTAAATCGTAAAGTAGCATCTTGTGCTCAATATCGAATTCATAGCAGCACATGGCGTGCTTCAAACGATAAATTAGAGTAGATTGTTATGATTTGAAAAGAGAGAAAATTACCACAACCGTTGTTGTCGAAAATATGAAGAATGGGTCGAGAATGAACCACAATTTGTCTGTACAACACTTTCGTAGACGCAATTGATTAAGCATTAGAGATGTCTAGGAATGTTGTCCCAGAATGAACCCGGATCATCACTCTTCTTCTTTAGTGTGAAATGTCTCACAAAAAGAATCTAAAGCTGAGCTCCCGTCACACCACAGGAGAAAGAAAGAAAGAAGATGGACAGGCGGCTGTGGCAGCAGCAGCAACACGGTCAACTGCAGCTGAGAGGGCTTCTTCTAAGCCTTGTAGCCAGCTATAACTCACCTGGAGAGACTGACTGAGTAGAGATGGGCTCACGGAAAATTGGACTGAAGAAGGAGGAAAATTAGCTACACCTATCGGCCATCTCTGTGTTGCAGCCGCGGTCGTTGAACGTTTTTCGACTCATTAAAACGTTCTTCACTTGTGTTGCTTTTTCAGCTGCTGCTGTTTGAGCAGGATATCCAACGATGATGATGGAGAGAACAAACCGCAATAAGGTTTGCATTTGCACATAAAGAAGCATGTTTGTCAGTTTGAAGTGCGGCTTCCTGTAAGCAGACGATTCCTGGAACGGTTATTATGTATTTTTATATGCTGGGCGTTTTATGTAGTTGGTTGTTTCTCGGTAGAAGCGAATATTGAATCATGCTTATCTGGAAATAGACAACAATTAAACTCGTTTTATGCAGCGATGATTTGCTTAAACAAAGAACGATCGTTGACATAAGATATAAAAATAACATTCTCTCTGTCTTATTTTAGGTAAGCCCCCGAAAATAATATGATACAACAACAACCATCTGATGAGTCATAACTAGAGCTCAAATCTCCAGACAGTAATCGCTACCCTTATTATGAGAGGGACTAAAAATACAGGAAGGAAACATCTCGAGTCCGTCATTCAAAAAAGTCGGTTGTAGGGGACAAAAGAACGTTCAAAAATACTTTTTTGATCGAGACCGCCGCAGGGAAAGAAGCTTTTTCTCCATGCCATGCAATGAGTTCTCATGCGCTGGCAATTTATTTTTTCTTCAAAACAGATAATAATGGCAACAATGCCCAGCTTAATTTATATCGGAAACGGGCCTGCTGCCATACTATTATTACTGGATGAAAAATGGCGGCGAACACAGAGAAAGAAAGTTCTGGCAACATGGTTTTTGCAACCACTAAAAAGGTGATGTTACAATATTATCATCATCGTCATATGCATTTATTTTCTACCGTCTAATGTAATAACACGCCTCCGTTTAAATTTTTAAATTTTGCCGCCTCTTTTTGCCGCTTCAATTTCTTCGTTCATTGCCCCGAAATGAGATTTGGAGCATCTTTTTGGCAACTAACAACGTGTATAACAATAATAACATCTCGGCTACTGTTACACACAGAGAGAGATGTAAGAATGCGTTTTCTCCCCCTCAAAACTTCCTCCTCGTGCAGTTTTATGAGCTTGTCCAGCAGCCTGCTGGCATGTCATAAACATTTCTAAACACAATTTCCCTGACGTGTAATAAAATGATCTTTGAAGCACAATTTTAGCCCTGCACACATGTGATAATTAAGCACATTTTGGGTCAATGTGGGTGTTCAATTGTTCAAGATTGTTTTTGAAAATACCTCCTAGGAGAAGAAAATCCTTTTGTGTTCAGGTGACAAAAAACTTTTTCTGCCGCGTCATCGTTTGGTGTTGAAATTGGAAATTCGGGTGATTTGTCAGGAGAGCAGAAGTGTTGTCGGTAATGGGTCTGGAACAAAATGTGGTTAAAAGCAACGACGTTTCCGCTTATGATTGCTCTTGTATTTCCAGCTGCTCTTGCTTTGTTGTTGTTGTTTCTATAAAGAACCGTTTCCAATTTTAGACCCTTTTTTGCTTTGGCGGCTAAATGAATAAACGGCACGCGATAGGAAGCGAATTATACACTCTGAAGGTTAAGTACTCTGTATTTCCTCAAGGAAGAAAGCCGCTGAATAAATTAATTTTCCTAAGAGTTTATTCAAGGATATTCAGAGCATGTACAAAGTGTGTGTTCACGACAGCAATGTTTGCAAAGTGCAGCACAATCATTCTAAGTGTTGCCGGTGTTCTAGACTGCTATTGTGTACACTGCAGAGTGAAACCCTCCTTCCCGTCCGTACCTGAAAATATTTGACTGCTAATCAATCTGCCTGCTCATATCTTGATGGACTCAGTCTGAAGACTTTGCATGTGGTCGGTTGACTCCCACACCCAGTCAGCGATGACAGTTAATTACTTTATTCAACATATTCAACATCAACTGGCAGCCCTGATATGTGTACAGTGCACACTCCATGCAGAGATGGGACTTTGCATGCTCGAAATAATCACGAGAGAAACAGATACATCGAAGGGGAGAAGGCAAAAAAGCTCTCAGTTTATTATCCCCCGATCTCTCCGATTAAAAACAGAATCCATATACGGAAAAGTCGTTTTGACAGTTTGGAGCCGTTGTCAACGCATTTGAATATAAACGAACACACCCTTCAATCGTGTGTCATAAACATTTAATATTGTCAGACGAGCTGAGTCTTTCAATCCATCAGGAGTAATGACCACGCGAAACTTTCTTATTTCTTCCACCCTCTCTCCGTTCTTCAACCACTATAACTAATAATGAACCGTCTGTTGAAATACAATAGAAGAAAGCCCTTTTCTTCTTCTTCTTGTACACCCCCTACATGGGGGTGAATCATCGCCAGCCAGTCACTTAGAGCCCTCCCAAGGGTTCCGTTCGTGTTTGAAGCTCGTCACATACATTATATGGCTCTACATTAGTTAGTCGTCTACTCAGGTATTGAAGAAAGTCTGGACTCTAATTATAGAGAGCTCAGTTATGGAAGAAGAAACTTCTCAAGCGTATGTTGTATGATTTATTTGCTGTGTTTCTTGCAAATATTGTTTCGCAATGTCGGAACTGTTTTTCTTTCTACCTACGTTATTTTGTGTGTGTATACATAAATGAGTAAACATGTGTGTAAAAGAGATTTTCTAATGTGGACATTGTTTTAAACACACGAGATAAAATAATATTGTTGTTATTCCGTGTTTGCATAAATTGCACAAAGGAAGACAAAGATTTTCAATTGGAGGAGGAAATGACAGGAAAAATGTGTAAATGCACTTTATTGCAAAATACAAATTTAGATTTGACATGTAAAATGCTCTCATGTCAGCGCTAAAATCAGATTTAACATCTTGCATCTGTACAAATACAACCGTTGCTATTAATTATTAGAAACGTACCTTCTGACTATTATTAATCATATTCTGGTCAAGTCAAGGGCGTGTCAACTTCAGTTAAGACGATTGCACTCCAGATTAATTTCTCCTCTCTCTCTCTCTCTCTCTCTCTCTCT